>BMAU01001887.1:0-40000 GCA_019973935.1 Trichonephila clavipes | reverse complement strand
ATTTAAATTTTATTATTTTTTTATTAAATTTGTTCATTTTGTGAAAATTAAAATTAATCAACTTGTAAGAAAGATTTTTTTTTCAAAAACCCAACGTATTCGTATTACATTAAAAGAAATTAGAATTTATAAATCATACATACGCAAACTGAAGACATAATTTAATTATTATTATTATTTATCGAGATAGTTCTAATATTTAAATCTTTATTGTAAATATCTGCAATTTTTTATATGGTTATTATTACAAATTCTTAAACATTTTGAAAGACTTTTCTATGGCCCATTTTTAAATACTTCATGCATGTAAAGAAGCATTATCTCTTATTAAAGAGATTAAAGATTAAAAAGAAAAGTTTCTTTTTTAATGATATGTTAAAATAAATAAGGAACAATTCTTCAGGTGTCACTAACATTACTTTGCTTTCATGCTGATAAAACTAAATGGATTGCATAAGTGCAGGATTTTCTTTTAGCATTAAAATAAGGGTTTGCGTTTCCATTTTTAATTTGATTTTATGTTTCAGAACATTAAACTTATATATAAGAAATTCTGGAATAAAAAGATTGTTTTCTAGGGATATAGCAAACAATTCTAGGAGCAATTTCTTTTTTCATATTTATAAGAAAAATATCTGCAACGCCCTATTTTATCACTTTTAAACTACAAATTTCGAAGAAAAAAAGTAAGTATTGAAAAAGTCATAGTTACTTTAAGTTTCATGTTCATTTAAAATATAATTTTGTTAAATATTTACTTTTTGAATTTTTTTTAATATTTTGAACAGTGTTTTTGTAATATTCTTTGAGGTCTATTTCGCAATTATGTGTGTGAGATAATTTTTATAAATATAAATTATATTTTAATTATTTTCTAAATATGAAAAATTTATAAATAATTTCAAATATATAATAATAAATATTAAGATAACCAATTTCTTATTATTAAAAATATATTATTCTGAATATATAAGAAACAGTGAAAAAGTTCGATCTAATTTAACGGAATATTTAAAATATTAATTGCATATAATTCTCATCTAAATCCTTATTTTTTGCACGCTTTTTCAACTATAAAATACAAAACGGTAAATATTTTCTACATTTTATGTTTTAGAAATGTAAATGCATCGATATCATGAAAAAATTGTTAGAAAGAAATTTAAATTGTGAAATTTAGTAAAATGAACGAAATATTTAACATATGAGCGTTTAGCCTTACATAGATTATTGATGTTATATTAAACGTTTAAAAGCAAGATCAATTTCAAACTGTCTTAAATATTTGCAAATGAAACTTAATGAAATATAACCTATGTATCATATATATTATATTAATTAGTTTCTAGACATATAGAGCAAATAGATCAAACTCGCATTTAATTACATTTGACTGTTAAAATGCATCAGGTTGATATGTTATATTTTATTGTTTAGTTATACATTTCACTGCTTTGCACAGACGAACAATTGCGTATACTGCCAGTCTAATACTCCACCTTGATTAACCCTACTAAACAGTTAGTATCCATTTATTGTTTACGTAAAAGAAGACATTTTTTTCCATTTGTAATTTTTATTTGTTTGTTATAGCATTGAAATTACAAACTGCAAAAGTATATTGACTTTGTGCTCCTCATGTTCTATTTAAAACTTGCTCCAAATATTGTTGAGAAGATTTTTACTTGCATTTTGTTTTGTAGTTAATAAGTCTTTGGAAATGCACAATTGACGCCAGCCTCTGATAATTTGCCATAATTTTGGTCAAATGAGAGTCCTTCAAGGATATCTTCCCATGCTTTACGAGGATACAGCATGTTACGACGAGGAAGAACAGGCTGCTAAAAACGCCAAGGCTCTATTACAGCTGGGTATTTAAAAAGTTAAGGTTTGTGGATAACTGATATACGTGAGATATAAGCATAACATGTTTTAATTTTTATTTTCGCCTTTCCATATTTTTTAATAAGTTAAATAACTCTCTGAGGAGAGTATCCAGAGCTAATAATTTTTGAGCATATATTTGTACAAGTCATACAATAAGGCCAAAAAAAAGAATTGAATATCTTAATATTTTTAAGGCTACTATGTACTCTTAGGAAATTAAATATTATATTACATGGAATTATTGTATATACATATATTTACCATTGAGATTTCGAATGATGATTTCTAATTTGAGATTTTAAAGTTCCTATTTAAGTTTTTCTAAGGAAGGTGCTTATTCTACAATTAATTAGTTATATAATTTGCAGTATTAATTACACATGTTTATGTGATATAAATGTAATTATAATCTATTTTTAAGTTTGAAAAATAGTAGACAAATATTAAAAATAGAATTTTAATGTAAAAAAAAGACAAGGAAATGACAACAGAGGAAATAAACAGTTCCTGAATCAAATGAGATATCGAGGGATTTTTAAAATTGTATTTGTCTGAATATTCTGACGCAAATTCTCGATTTCCAGTGCATGATATTTGCATTAAGAAGAAACAATATTCTGCGAACTCTAAAGCAATCGAAAAGTAAAAAATGGGTGCAAACAGATCTATGAAAACATTGAGGGGCTTTTGTATTACTCGTAAAAGCTTTTGAAGAAACAACATTACCAGGAAAACAAAGGTTCCTGGAAGGATCAATAAATTTCAAATGAAATTCGTTCCTTTTTCCGATTCATGCATAATCATGTAAGAACCAGAACTCCATTATTTCTTACATATATATAAGCGTATTTTCTGTTATAAAACATGTATTTGATAGAGGAATTTTAAGAAACGTCAAAATAATAAATGTTGTAATACATGAGTTATGTTAGCCATCATAACTCATTTGAAATATATGTCCCTGCCATAAATATTCAGTATTGCCTAAAATTTTATCTCTTTATGCATTTGGGTGACGGGAAATAAGTACAGATAACTCTTGCTTTAATGTGTTCAAACTATTTGTTTATTTGTATGTGTTAAATTCTTCTCACACAGAATATTTAATCGAATGTTGAACAATAATGAAATGTCTATCTAATGAATTTTTAACATCATCTATTAAAAATAGTATTCTATAACATGTTTATATTCTTTATTTTGTATACATTAATTTATATAAATAATATGAAGAGCCAACAACAATATTTAAATTTTTATTTGGTGCTAAATATTTAATAAATGCGTGTTAATTGTGTGTGTGGTATTTATTAAAAATTTCTATCCATTATTTTATTTTTATAAAAAAAGAACGTACAGTGCGGTACTTTATGGTATGATATTCAATTAGGAGCTAATATTACATGTGTAATTTATTGAGATTTGTATGAATCATAAGAATTAAAAACAGCGCATATACTTGTTTTTTCTATATAAATATTTATACCATAAATTAAACTCAGTGGCGCAACAGCCTATAAGGTCCCATATACTGTGCATGTATTGTGTCCAACTCAGTTTTCGTGATCTTGGGTGCTGAGGTGCATCAGTAGGTGTTCCGGTCAGATGGTATTTCCCCAGTGTTTGATACACAAGCAAGCTTGGTACTGATTTATCGACCAACTGCAAGGATGAAAGGCTGATGATGATATATATACTCATTTTTGCCTAATTTTTGCGTTTGACTTACTTTTAATTTTTACCTATAAAATTGTAGAACAATTGTAATTATTTTTATTATTTCCAAAGTATTTTATGTTGGTTACAAATTGGTTATTAGTTTTTCAGTACAGCAAATACTTCAAGAATGCGTAGTATGTACATAATAACAAAAATTAAGAAAGACATGTTATACTTATGATAATAAATAAAAACTTTTCAATTACGGTATATTTAGCATGTAATGGAAAGTGCACGATTGTTACATGTTTAAACGTCAATATTTTATGGGCCAGATGTTTTCTTTAATTACTGCTCTACATTTTTTTCGCATGGAATACACTAATTTTACAAGAAGCACTTTTATGACACCATGGACGCACACATAAAACTTGAATTAACTCAAGTTTATTTGAAGATTTCTTCTTTAAAAATATCATTAGAAATTTTATACCGTAGGCTCCTTATAATAATAAGATCTGGAGCTCATGGTCCTATTTAGTTCATTCTGTGTTCACAATATCGTCTTTGAACTAGTTCTGGAATACATTTGTATTTTGATATGGAGCATTATTGTAATGAAAAATAAGTCACTGATCTCCAAAAAAGTCTCCCTTTGATTGGCTGTAATTTATATTGTGTTATTCTGAATTAGTTTGAAGCATTCCCTGGTTTTTCCTGTTCTTCTCACGGTATGAAGTTTTCTTACAACACGAGAAGGCATGAAGCCACTTATCATTACTTTCGTCAGATGCCTTATTGTGAATTGCAGGCACTGGAGACTGAACTTTTCTCACATCAACACTATTTTTGTCACCTGAAATCCCCAAAATTGACTTCCATCACAAAGTATTAAATTTCCTAAATATTTAACAGTCAACAATGAACGACCTTTTGCCTGCACCAATCAGTCAATAGTGGGGTTTGGGCCGATCATTGAAACCTCGTAATCCTATTTCCAACAGTCTTTGGCACAACATTCGTGGGCACACATTCACATTCGATATTGAAATACCTTTTTCAAAATATTGGGGGTGGGGGATTATGCCATTTATTTCAAGTGAAAACGTGTGCAATCCCCTGTCTTCATGAAAAAAGTGTTTTTATCGTATCCTCCTGGTCACTACCTGTTCGTATTAGAAATTGTGTTTCTGAATATTTTCCAGCATTCCCACGATAATATGAAAACTACACGGTACTGCAGATGCAATTTGGTGCATAAAATAACAGGCTTCCTACAAAACTTTTATTTTGTAACTTTCATTGCAAGGCAGAAACAAAATGATACTTTCAATATTATCCACCCACACATTTCGAATAGCACCATATGTAAAGGGTGTTTTTTTGAGAAGTATACAATTTTAAATTGCAATAAAACATCGCTGTATTATTCGATTGACATGCATTTTTTTTATTCCAAAGATAAACTTGTGGCATTACATTTTAAAAATGATTTATGGCATATGACTGCCACTGCTGGCTCGGATGTAGTCCAATCTGGACGTCCAATTTTCGATGAATTTTCCAACATTTGTGGCCGTATATCGGCAATAACACGGCGAATGTTGTCTTCCAAATGGTCAAGCGTTTGTGGCTTATCCGCATAGACCAATGACTTTACATAGCCCTACAGAAAATAGTCTAGCAGTTGTTAAATCACAAGATCTTGGAGGCCAGTTCACAGGTCCAAAACGTAAAATTAGGTGGTCACTAAACGTGTCTTTCAATAAATAGATTGTGGCACGAGCTGTGTGACATATTGCGCCGTCTTGTTGGAACCACTGCTCCTGGACATCATGATTGTTTAATTCAGGAATGAAAAGTTAATAATCATGGCTCTATACCGATCACCATTGATTGTAACGTTGTGGCCTTCATCGTGCTTGAAGAAGGATTCCACCAGCCCATAAAGCGCCCCAAACAGTCAGTTTTTCTGGATGTAACGGTGTTTCGACATACACTTGTGGATTAGCTTCACTCCAAATGCGGCAGTTTTGTTTGTTGACGTAGCCATTCAACAAAAGTGCGCTTTATCGCTAAACAAAATTCGCTTATGAAAATCGACCATTATTTTCCAAATAAAATTGCACAATTTGAAAGCGTTGTTCAGGCGTGAGTCTATTAATGATGAATTGTCAAACCAAACTGAGAATAAATCACTTGACAGCTGTTAAATCGGTCGCCATCTTGGAAAGTAATACCAACTTAAACTTCTATACCTGGAAAAAAAGCACTCTGTATGTGTATATATATATATATTGTATATATATGTATTGTATGTATGTATATATGTATATATATACATGTATTGTATGTATGTATATATGTATATATATATATGTATATATGTATATATATATGTATATATATATATATATATTTATTGTATGTATGTATATATATGTATATATATGTATATATGTATATATATATATATATATATATATATAATGTATGTATGCCATATGAAAATTAGAAAGGAAGAGATAAACTATGCATTATACAACATAAGAATATACCTATTTTCGATAATTATGTCTTCGAAATAATTATAGAAATTATTATAAAAACGATGCAGTTACAATTATTATAAATATTAAAAATGCCTTTTGATGAAACATGTACTTAACAGTAGTCCTATCTATGTGATGTATTCATTCTTTCGTAAATACAAAATGATTGAATTTATTATGTATATGTTCAAGAGTAATTTTTCAAGGGACTTAAAACAAATAGCAGTTTTGAAATTAAAATATTGAGGAAATGACGTAATTACAAATAAATCTCTCTAGAAAACATCAAAAATTCCTTTGCAATGTATGAAACATCACAGTAACAAATTAAACTAACATTTAAGCTATACCACCAGGCAATTAAAAACACGGAGAATCAGCACGAACATACAGCTGGAATTATATTTTTTTCTTTCTAATAGTGTTTTTTAGGGCAGTAGTAACGGGATGTTGACATTATTTGCTTATTTTTCAATCATTTACACATCCTACACATAAACTAACACTTATACGATGAATATTACTTAATATTTTAAAAACAATTTACTAAATATGATATGCAATTTATTCTAATAAAACTATTTTTTTTTATTTATGTAAAATAAACCTTCCTTTTAAGGCACGATTCACAAGCATGATTTTGAAAAAAAACCTCATTTAAACGGATATATTTAATGTCATTTAAATTAGAATATACATATAACATTATATTAAGAATATTATTAGGAGAGAGAAAATTATTCAAAATTCAATTTCATTGCAAAAAATCTGGAAAATATGACATATTTTCTCAATTGCTTCATTTTATGGAAAATACTTATATTTTGCCTACATAGATCTAAATCTGAACTGAGCCTGAACCAGAATTTTTGAAACATTAATTAAGAAGTGGAACTATTCCCGTTTTAATATACCAGAATAAAGAAGTTTTAACGAGAAACACCACTTATTTTTTATATATTGATCGTAATTCTGAAAATAAACGAGAATGTTTGAAAAAAAAAATATTTTAGTTTAGACCCGTTGCAGAAGTCCTAGATGTATATAGGCAAACTATTAACATTATAGTTGTATTTTTAATAAAAGGAGAAAGCATTGAAAATATCGTTACATAGATTTGAATTCGAGGATTTTATGCAAAAACAATCACAGAGAAAATAAACAGTTCATGAAGAGCGAAGCTAATTTATTGTCAAAAACCCAATCCTTTCAATACAGGATTCAGCAGCAATATTCACATTGTAAATATCCGAAGGTCTTCACACCTTCAACAGCAGTCAAACACAATCCCCAGTGTATAAAAATACACGTACGTAAAGATTATTCACAAGCACAACCGAGCTAATCACTAGTCAAAACAATCCTCACTACTCGCTGGCTTAATCAAGAATGCTCCCCGTACCGGTGAGCATCTTCTTTTACAGGCGCGACAGAAACTTCCAGAAATATAACCGCTCGTGTCATTGAACGTGACACTAGTGTAGAGATCTACTACTATCTAGAAAATTCCAGAGGGCTCCGAACTCGCCAACATGGTCGCCAATGACGCAAAATTGGCCGCCAACTTGGTCGCCAAAAATGATGCCAACTTGGCTCTACCGCCAAGATTTCCCCAAGTTCTCATTCAATCGCCGTTATAACGTAAGGGCCGGTATTGCTTGTGAATAGTACAATTTGAATATGAAATAAATATTACATAGAGTAATATAAAAGCATTAAACACTCAAATACAAATTATTTACACTATTTACAAAAAATTAGTAACAATATATTATTCTATTTTCATATTTTGACAAAAAATACATTTAAATTTATATTTCGTTTGTGTAATAATACAGAATATCCGGTTTTTAAGTATCCGAAAGTAATGGCTTATTATTACGGAACTATCCATCAGAATATAACAAACTCTTCAGTCATGAATTGGAAAACTCTCCAAGATTTTTTGGGTCTAGTACGATCGGCAGCACGTGTGTTATTATCCAGCAATCACAGACGATAAATTTTTTGCATTGACTGCATTAGCAAAGATGTGGGTGTCACAGTAAAAGATGCAGTGCGTACTTCGTTTAACGGAATTAAAATGAGCCACGCGTGTACACAGACGTGTACAAACAGAATGGGATGTCGTTACTGGCTTGTCTCATAAACTTATCATGACACCTACAAAATGAATCACGCCCATTCACTACAACAAAAACTACAAGTGTTTTAGTAAAAGCAGATGCCATAACTTTACATAAGATGTCAAACTTTAAAATGCGTTTTAATCGAAATGTGTGTTTTTGGAAAAACCACAAACAGGGACAAATATTGTTCAAAATGTTTTTAAAATAATTTGCTGAAATCGTTGTGTATTTTCTGCATAACAGTAAAAGTGTTTTAACTTTCAGAATTGTGAATCACTGTTTTATTGCAAAATTTACGGTTCTTTATGTGAATATAATCACTGTTTTTTTAAGCAATTTCATATAATAATTAAGATAAAGTGCTATAGGTTTTGTAAGAATTAAAATATCTCTTATCCTGAAGGTCATTCGAAAAAGGAATAGCAAAGTAATACAATAAAATTGAAAAATTGAGAATTTGTTCATTTACTATTTGTACAAAGTGGGCCCCGTTTGTGTAATTTTTGTCAATATTTACCCATTTCCTCCCATTTTAGTAGTAATAATTTATTTTCCTCTTCTTAATTTTAGCCTTTTTTTCTTAAAATGTACTAAATAAATCTGAAAATCACAAAAAATCTCCATATATCCAATATTTAAAAAAAAATTTTCTTAAGTAGTCGTTTACCTTAAGGATACTTGCTAGTTTGAGATAACAAAGTTATCTTCTAATTTAAAGTTATTTCCCATTGGTGGATAGATTTGGATATCGGAGAGTCCACATCCTATTCTGTTCCATCATGTCGCTGTATAAGCGTGGTTGACTTAAATTCCGTTATACAAAGTACACATAGCTTTTTTTACTGTGCCATCCACATCTTTACTAATGAAATCAATAAGTGTATCGTCTTCCATTGCCGAATAATTCGCGGACGTGCGGACGATCGGATTAGACCCAAAAAATTTCGGAGAGTTTTCCAATCCGTGAATGAACAATTTGTTACATTCTGATGAGTAATTCTGTAATAATAAGCCATTTTTTTGGATACATTAAGCCAGGTCACCCTGTATTTCTAAAACTATTTTACATCTATTTTCTAATTCGACTACACTAAGTGTCAACAAATTATTAATTAATATGCTTTTTCAAAATAACGGTTATAAATGTATAGTCAGTCATCTTAATTTATTTATATTTTATTTAAATATATTTTTAAAATATGTAAGTTTGGGGCATCCTAGTCAAAATCGAAGATAATGTATAAAAATTATTTTCCGTTTTGTAGCCAGCAATAAATTATTCAGGTCTTCCGCCTCTAAAAGTCAAACATATTCCACTCCAGAGATCTATGCAACAATATATTAACAACCAGAATCCTCTTAAGATGCTGGCATTATCATTATATCAGATGGCATTTTTGTCACGCATCGATTGTGGATAAGAAAGAAAAATGAATAATTCATTACAGCCCTATTTTAGTACGCATCTATTAAACAATAAATGGAAATTTCCGGAAAGAATTCGTCTAGTTTATGGATTGAGCGTCATTATCATAAACACGCTTAAGAAATCTGATGCCAAATTCTTTCAAAATGCGTATGGAATCATTTATCATTAAAATAGTATACATTGATAAAATATTTGAAGAAACTACGATTATATAATTATCAAAGACAAAAAAATTCCCTTTATCGTTTGTACAAATATGAATAAATATAGTAAATACTCCATTGATTGAAGGTGTTGGATGAAAATGTAGGAGCAGAATATAGATATATTTGCCTAATTTTGTTCTGAATGTAAGCCAAGTTTAGACTGATAAATATGTCTATTGATCCATACATTAATAAAAAAAATTGTATATAGCATTGCCATATTGGATTTTAATTCTGTTCATTCTCAACAGAAGATTCAATTGCATTTTGTGCAACCAATTTCACTTTTATGATCATTCATTGTCTTAACATATTTTGAAAAGTAATACAGGGTAGCCCATTTGTGAAAATTTTACTTGATTCTGTGCAATGTCCAATGCTCAATCTATTATAGAAATGTTGAAAGCAGCGTTTTCAGCATAATTTACTTTTTGACTAGCAAAATGATAAAATCAAGAAGGTAGAATCCTCAGTCAAGAAAAAAATTATTTCATGTGTATGCAGAATATATATTGACAGAATAACAGTACCAGATCAGGTTTCATAATTTCATTCCTGCAGCTTTAATGATGAAGATACACCAAATTCTGAAAGATCAGTTGAAGTTGAAGAGGGCAAAATAAAGGTATTTGTGTTGGCTGAAATAATTGGATAATAACTCCTTATACCTTAGAGATTAAATTAATTCGATTCTACTATTCATTAGCACAGGAAACAGCTCGTTTTAATTTAAAAACTCAACATACAGGTTCTATATATTCTTCATGAAAGCAATTTACTCTGTTGCGTGGAAGCCTATGGTTTACTTCACGAATGTTGAGAAAACAATTTGTTTCTGAACAAATCGTTACTGAGTACGAGAAAAGGGCTTCTACACCAATGTTAAGATCCACACATCACGGAGTGGAAAAGATTAACCGAGTCAAAGTATGTGTGTGATAAAAAATGTGATACTGTCCGTTCTGTAGAGTTGTAACAGGGTATTTTTACAACTTGACAAAATAAAATAATTCACTTTAACTGGAAAGTCCATAAAGAATTTATAGAAAAGGTATATTATTCAACCAAGATTAATTTAATATCTTATACACTTTTCAAACGTTTTTATAGCATAAATTGTATGTACTATTACACCCACCATATTCTACATATCTGGGACCAGCGAAATATTAGCTGCTACTTTTCCACAAAATATTTTTATTTACAAAATTCTTTACTTCAAATAAAAACCTCAAAAATTACTGGGGACAGTTTTTCTTTTTGCCATCAAATATCAGAAATTTTATCTCCTTGTCCATGCAACTACCTGAAAGATAGCAAGAAGTGCTAAGCCCAAATGGGGAATATGTAAGTTAATACTTAAATACTATCCGGAAATCATATTTCATTTTTATCAGAAGTAAAAGAAATTACTTTCTGAAAACATAGCATTTCTTTTAATTTATTTTGTTCAATCTGGTTTCACTTGATCTTATTTGTTTATAAATTTTATCCCTTATTCTCATTTATTTTTCTTAAACCATACATTTTTTAAATTACAATTATTTGCTGCCTCTATATTTATTTTGAAAATGTTTAAATAATATCATGGCAAAATAGAAATACAAAAAATTTGAATCACCACGAATATTTTTTATTCTTTCTTTTAAAAAATAACCCTCAGTTAAAAAAGAAAACGTAATGCTGACATCAATGAAAAACTACTAAAGTAGTATTTTCATCTTAACATTTATACGTTAGAGTCTCAGAAAATAATACTATAAAATTATATTGTATGGAGTTACATAAAAATCATGTCAATAACTCTTTGAGAAAAAAAAAAACGTATGAGTAACTTAGTATCAAAGTACTGAAAAACATTCTAAAAACAATGCAATATCAAAGTATTTCCGAAAAATATATAATTAACAAGTCTTGTAACGTAAACTTTATTTTTAAAGTATTTTCCGGGGGAGAAAAATTGCTAGTAATTTGTGCAAAATTTTATTAAAAAAAACTAAAAAAAATAAAATAATACCCTGATGAAATACACCATACATGCAGTAATGAAATTAAATTTTTTTTAATGAAAAATGTGTTATATTTTAGCATAATCACATGTCTATTATATTTTTATGAAATAAGCTTATAAAATTAACAGAAAAAAATGATGAAAAAAATAATTTCGCAAAAATCTATAATTTTGTAACAGTTTTTATCTTTTAACTATGTAATAACAAAAAAAAGCTTTCGCTTTCAAAAGGGATATGTATGTATATGTATCAAATACAATGTGGAAATAGTATTAACAAAAGAAATAACCGAATAAAAACAAATTTAGTAACGTATCTTAAATGTAGAAGAATGAACGTTTTGAGAGCCTATTTCCAATAAGTACAAACTAAGAAAAGAGACAGAAACCACCCAGATTATCTCAGTTAGAGGATTTTGTTGTGGAGAAATTGACATGGAAGGGAAACAGTAGATATATTTTTAAAACTTGTGCAGATGATTTTAGGGAAAAATTTCCTTTTATGATAAATGGCAACCCACTATGATAATGTTTATGTTGTTAAGATGCTACATTAGACACCTCCGTAAATATTGTTGCGTTTTGCTAAATTACTATATAAATAATATTATCAAATTTATTTATTTATTTGAATTGAGCTAACTCGTAAATAGCTTAAAATCTCTAGAAAAAAACAACTTTTTACCCAATTATTTGATTTTGTCACTCAATAATTCTTTATTTTTAAAATTAATAGTTAAAATATATATTCAATCTGATCTAATCTGAATAACATTAGTGTTAACCATGATATCTTTCATTTACGAATTACAAAAATAGCAGGAATACATATTACCATGCATTAAACAATTAACATTTTAAATTAGAAGAACTTTTTTATCATACTTTGTATAACTTCACCATATTTTAGTGATACTATCTTTTAGTAAAAATATATTAGTCTGGGTATATTATTTTATCATAAGCAAAATATACTTGCAATGAAAAGTAAATACTAATGGTTTGTAAGGTACGAAAATTCTGTTATTAATACTAGTGAAAACATTTTAAATAATACTGAAATAATGTTTGATTCCACAAAATAGGAATATTAAAATGAATTTGAAACTCAGTCAACTTACATAGTTATAATATCTTGATAATTCTCTTTTAATAAGAGAGTTAGGATATTTATAAAATAAAATACATGTAAAGGTAACGCAATATTTTTAAGTCTTAGAGAATTTATAAAATACATCACTGGTGTTTTAAAATACAATATTCAGACCGATATAAGAGCTATCAAGGTCAAATTTATAGTATACATTATAAAAGCGAAATTATTAAAACAGTCCTCTATGTGACAAGGAAGATCATGAGAACCATATTGAGCGTTGAAACCGCCATTAGCAATAACTCATAATGTGCGCTTCGGAATTAAATGAAAGAGGTTCCCGAAAATGATTCGATGTTACAGCAAGGGGTGCAGGCTAATAATTGTCGTTCGAGGATACTTTTCCAAAAGAGTTCAATGGGTGATAGAATAAAAGAACGGGCAAGCCAAAACATGCCCCTGTCCGCCGATTAATGCAGAATAACAGACGCAAATGCTTGCACTTACACGCAAAGCACTTCTTGATAACATCATAAGTCAGTGCTTCTCAAACTTTCAATACTTGCGCCCCCCTTTTCAATCACAATTTTTATCGCGCCCCCCTTATACATTAGTAATGTACTGAATGCAATAATAATGCACTTTGACGCTAAAGCAACAATCTTTATTATAAACCGTACAAATTCATGACATAAGTATTAAATTTTGTATATGTTACTTTTAAGAACAAAAAAAATAATAAGTAATAGGATAATTATTATGTTATTTTTCCTTTCTCTAATTTTTAAATTGGAACATATTGCAAAATGCGGTGGCTGCTTAGAAGACAAAATATAGATATCAGCTAAATGTATAAAAAGAACTCAGAGGGTCAATTTCTAATCATAAAAGCATTCCTTTGAAAAACTTTGCTCTGTAAGACAAGCCCATGGAAGTCGCTAATACTTATTAAACTTGTTCTTAATTTAGTATTGATTAATTAGTTATAAAATACTCTGTGCAGCACTGATACATTCAAAGTATACCGAGTGAAGTACCCGCTCTTTGCACGAGTTCATTTATAAGAAAATAAAAAGATTATTAATATAATCGCTTAATTGTAAGGAGAGTAAAGCCAAGTGTGCGACAATGTTTACAAAAATGTAAAATGATTTTTTTTAAGTGAATGCTCAAATTATAATTAGTTTTAAGCAAACTGTAATTTTAAGCCTCAAAGAATCAGCATTTAGAATTGATGTTGAATAATGAACAATAAAAAAAATTCTGATGAAGAATAATTGTATTATTTTTAATATTTAAAGCGAAAAGACTTCAACAAGTTTTAATCCTGGAGCAGGCGCGCATTCGATACTAATGGTCGAGCGGGGTTATTGAATCCCCCCAATCCTTTTTTTATATTTTTTTTTATAGTACACAATAAAAATCGTAATTCCAGTGATAAATTTAATTAAGAGAAAATATATATACTCATATATACTTCAAGGACACAGAAAATATTTCGGAAAAAAAGTTATCACGCTGGGATCTCAGACAAAACAAGTACCTTAAGATCTTAAAAAAACGTCTGTCACTCCCAAAAAGAGGGAGATATGTGACAAATATATTTTAGTTCACGTTAAGATTGTCGAAAAGGAGGATAGTGTCAGGGCCATTGGTAACAATTAAACAGTTTTGTCAGAATTACCGATTTCGTGCACTCTGTGCTCGGCATGACCGCTCCCGGATTAAAAATGTATTTATTACAATATGGATGTTCCAAAAAATGATGTAAAACGTTTTTCATTATGCTTGCCTTAGTAATCCTTCAAACTTCCCTAATTGAAAAAACAAATACATAAGAGCAGGGACGCAACTAACCGTATAAACTCGAAGGTCAAACCGCAGCAAATACATTCTGCTGCCTACAGCTGATAGCAATAATATATAACAGTGATGAACTCTTTATCTTCCTAAAAATTTTTTTGATTATGGGTCTGGGTTTTGTCTTTCCTCTGGAAGAGTAGCATTTTCGCTTTGAAACGTAATAAAAAAATCTATCATCATGGGATTACAACAAATTGAATAAAACGTTTTTTACTTGGTTATAGTATCAAAGGTAGCTAAAAAATGAGATTTTGAAGTAGAAGCTTTTATTTTTGATGATGTAAAATCGCAGATAATATATATATATATATATATATATATATATATATATATATATATATATTATTTCCGTGTAAATTTGTATATTTTTTATTATGTCAGAAAGTATTTTGTTTTACTTCATTCTAGTAAATAAATTATTTTAAATCTTTTATTTTCGATATGCTCGCGCCCCCTTGTAGGTTTATCGCGCGCCCCCAGGGGGGCGCGCCCCACAGTTTGAGAAACACTGTCATAAGTACTATGATATGCATATACCAGTGTTTCTCAAACTGTGGGGCGTGACCCTCTAGGGGGCGCGAGCGTATTTAGAAATCGAAAATAAAAGATTGCTTAAAAACTATTAATTTATTGAAAGTACTCAAACAAAATACATTCTGACGCAATAAAAAATAAAATTCACATTTACACTGATATAATATCTTGATAATTTATTCGGTTTATAATTAGTCCCTAAAATGTCGATTAAAAATTACGTGATTCGCTCCCCAATGTCATCATTTTTAATGATGTTTGTGATGTATTTGGGGGGGAGGAATGGAATAATTAAGAAAATCCTCTGAAATATATAAATCCTTCGCAAACACTGTCAAGATCATTTCAAAGCCTTCGGAATAGATTTTTATCGATAGCAGTGCACAGAAAAGATCGTACATAGAAAAGGCGTATATATACGTCTGGGAAGATTAACGCATTGGTTGAGTGAGACGGTTATATACGCCGGTGGCACTTTAGAGGTTAAAGTCGTATTTTAAGTTTAGTGGCAAAGTATAGTAGTATTGAATTTAATGCATTGTTATTATATGGAGGGGGGCGCAATGAAAATTATGATTAAATATTGGGTCGTGAATATTGAAAGTTTGAGAAACACTGGCATATACACTGAAATATTCAGCATTTAAAAATTATATATATCATTGTACATGCATGATGAAAGTTTACTTACTTTACAGTGTTCTTTGGGTGAACATCTGTACAAATCGCATGCAGTCAGGATGTCTATATATGCCTTGGAACACTGTATTGAAATGCTTTTCGCTTACACAAGTCACAACTATAAAGCGGATTTTTTGGATTTCAGATTCTTCTTTCAGAGTGCTACATTTTAAGGGGTCATCATTTTTTTTATATTGTGTGTAGTGTACCTCAGATGAATTTACAAGTTTTTACCATCAATTATATCTTTTAAAATCGTTTTAATGAATAATCGGGGAAGGGGGTATATGCGTATATCTTCAGGCATTTTTTTCTTTACCTCAAAAGCAAATATATGCATCCCGACAGTGTTTCTCAAACTGTGGGGCGCGCCCCTCTAGGGGGCGTGATAACTCTACGAGGAGGGCGCGATTGAAAAGTCGAAAATCGAAGATTATTTAAAAAATTATTAATTCACTGAACTAAACAAACAAAATACATTCTGACATAATAAAAAGTAAAATATGACTTTACACTGATGTAATACACTTATGAGTGTATCAGTAGTGCATAATGTATTTTATAAATAATTTAACAATACTACGTTAAGAAAAAAATAATTACCGATGAGCCTTATGACTAAAAGTAACCCTTATCTTGATTATTTGAAACACTTATCTTGGTAATTAATTCCTTAACTGCCGATTAAAAGTTACGTGATTCGCTCTCCAATGCCACCAGAAACAAATAAATAAATAAATCCTCAGAAATAAATAAACTCTCGCAAACACTGTCAAGGTCCTTTTTTACATTTAAAGGCCTTCGGAATAATTTTTTGGATAGCAGTGCACATAAGAGATCGCACTTCGGAAAGACGCATATATACGTTCGAGCAGTTAACATTTTGATTGTGTCAGACGTTTATATACGCCGATCACACTTAAGAGGTTTAAGTTGAATTGTAGCTTTAGTGCCAAAGTATAGTATTATTGAATTAAATACTATGTTATTGTATGGAGGGGGCGCAATGAAAATTATGATTGAATATTGGATCGCAAACATTCAAACTTTGAGAAACACTGCATTACGAAAATCTCTTATCAAAATAAAAACTCCATTACAATAGTTTATAAACTGGCTTTCGTTTTCAATCTCAGAATTTTGCACCAAAACACTGAATTCCGGTCAGTACAATGCATTTTACTTGTTGTGCGCATTGTTCCTCTTCGACTCCATTTGCTGAAGTAATGAAAATTTAAAACATAGAAACATCATGCTTTATCTCTTTCCATACCGTAACAAACTCAGCTCTTTGCAGCTTAAGTCTGCATGGAACTACTCAAACAGAAATTGATAACCAATTCAAACAGCCGAAAGCATTCATTTCTTTCGAGAGAAAATGAGAGGAGGAGGCTACATATAAAGTAAACATCTCTCACATAAGTTTCCCTTTTGGAAAAACACAACGCATACTGCACAGCACAGCGGGGTGAAGGGGATGGAAAAATACAAATCGTTTTCGGCTCCACCGAACTTTCTCATAACACTTTCTCGATATTTCCTTTTGAATGAATATTTTCAAGAAAACAAGATTTTTCTCCTCTTTCGTTCTATTGGTGAATGTCAATATTGACTTTCTACTTGGATGAGAAAGACTGTGCGCGTGTGTTTATGCTATTTGCATTGAATGTCCGCGCTAAAGCATTCTCAAATTCACGTAGAAACAGCCACTGCACCTTTTTGAATGATAATTACGACATGGATTTTCTGCTTAGTTGAGTAAAAGGTGTTAGAGGGTTCCCAAAGTACAGTTCAAATCTCGAAATTATTCACTCAACTTCAGTGCTATGTTTATTTAAAGGATTCAGACTAATATTCGAGGTATTTGGGCTACTTTCCAATCGCAAACTGCAACCATAATAATATTAAGCTTAGATATTATAAATGCTGCAATTAGGTTATTAGGTTTAATAAGGTGGCTTCAAAGCCCTGCTATTTGTTTAGCGGGATCTATTCAAATATATTTCAGGGTAATTTCAATTTTCGCAAGAATTCATCAAAAAAGTCATTCATAACGTAGAATAATTTAAACTGAAAGGAAATCTTTTCGGAAAAGTTTTATTTTGGAAATATTAAATGCAGCTAGAAGCATCATATTGAAATTAGTATTGATTTTTTTAGTAAAGTAAAGCGCGCTGCCATAAATTTTAAAGATAAGATTATTAAATTCCTTTTAGTAGAAGTTGATAATTTTCATTCTATCTAAATACAAATTTGAAAGTATTAAAAAGATGATTAAAAATAAACTTTGAAGAATTGTTGGCATAAAAGTCTTGTTTGCTTCGGAATTTTTATTGATAATATATATATATATATATCTTAGAGCTCTCTCCTATAAAATATAATCTATTAATCTCATCATATTTATTGATAACATTTTAAAAGAAGAACTATTAATTATTAAACATCTAAACACGAACATTTTTAATGTTTACTTGAAAATCACTGAAATCCAATTATCATTTTATTAATAAAAATAGAGCCTTACTTTTGATAACCATTTATGCAAACTACGAGAAATTTTATCTAATGATCATAAATATATTTTATGTAATGTTGTTTCCAAGGAATTTTTTAACTATTTTCTCTCAATGAAATCTACTTTTTAATTTCATTTTTTATTGTTGTAAATTATGTTTTCAATGTTTTGATACGATCAGTTTTCTAAAGTGTTAGGTCGAATCTAAGAAAAAATTGTGAAAAAATATATTTAAATAGGATTTCATTGTTCAACTATGAAAAAATAGCAATATTTTAAGGTATACGAATACGTTGAAATGGCCAATTTTTGCAAAAAAATCACATTTTGAGTTTTTGATGTTATAGAATAAAACAACTATTTAGCTCTATAAATCTGTTCTTATTTTGTTCCTAGGTCACTTTTTTTTAGAATTCAAGATATTTAACAATTAGTAGAGCGCGGGAAATCGGAAGTAGGTATTTAAATAGCCGGAAGTCAGCATTTAAATGCCCTTAAACTGGTCAAACAAGATTTAAAAACATTATTTTTTTAAAGTATAATTTTAAAAAAATCTTTTGATAATATTAAAAATAATTATACAATTTGAAAGTATTTGACAAAGTGAATCTTGCAATATTTGTTTTGTTTACTTTCAGCTTCATTTGATAAAAATTCTGCGTATTTAGTTACAAAACAAAAGTTATCAAGTATTATTTGTGTTTGTGTTAAAACACAAGTGAATTAATAGCTCGCATTACTATTTTATAATTACGGGAAATAACAGAAATAAAAGATATTCCCGTAAACGTCAGTTCAAAGGAAATTAGTTCTGCAAAAGAGTTTCAGTTTTCAACAACGAAAAGATAAGTATCAATTCAAGTATTCCAACTGCAAGTGAATCAAAGCTAATTAATTCTTTGAAACCTGCAGATGTTCCAGAAGACAATGAAAAAAATGTTATTTTTAACTTAGGAGTTTTGTAAAATATAATATATATATTTCATTATTATGTTGTCCTGTGTGTTTTGAAAAAAAGTTAGTGTTGTGCAAGACTCTGTGTTTGGGTTAGCTTTAAATATGACTTTGAAATGTGAAAACTGTGACTATTCCTTCTCATTCTGCACTTCTGAGAAAGTAAACAAACTGCATAGTATCAATCTTGCATTTGTTTTTGGTATGAGAATCATTGGTAAAGGACATTCTGCGGCTAAAAAACTTTGTTCTGCTATAAATATAGGTGTACCATCTACAAGAGCATTTGGTTTCCTGGAAAAAAAGCTTGAATTTGCTGCTAGCAACGTAGCATGCAATACAATGAAGGAAGCTGCATTGGAAATTAGAAGTAACGAAACTGATACTGAATTTTCTCAATGTGGTGTGTCGGTGGATGGCACATGGCAACGAAGAGGATATTCCTCCTTGAATGGATGTGTGTCTGTTATCTCGATAGATTCTGGAAAGGTGTTAGACGTTGAATTCATGTCAGAAGTGTGTAGACTTTGCAATTCCAAAAACAAAAAGTTAAACAACATTCATAATTGTGCAAAACATATAGGGTCATCTGGTGCTATGGAACCCCTGGGTGTTTATCGTATTTTCGAACGATCTGTCGAAATGAGAAAATTACAGTATGTAAATTTTTTTTGGCGATGGAGACTCTAAGGGGTATGCCTCTGTAAAAGATATTTATGGTAAGAATACTGTAGCAAAATACGAGTGTATTGGACACATACAAAAGCGTGTCGGAACAAAACTGAGGAAACTGAAATCCAAACGTAAAGATCTAGGAGGTCGAGGAAAACTGACGGATGCCTTTATCGATAAGTTACAGAATTACTATGGCATTGCTATCCGTGACAATGTAAATAATTTACAAGGCATGCAACGGACAGTCATTGCAGCATTTTTTCCATTGTTGCTCTAATGCAAAACAACAAATGCATGGCCAATGCCCTGTTGGACCGGATAGTTGGTGTAAATATCAACAAGCCGTATCAAAGGATAAGATCTACATCGATAAATCTAAAGGATTTCCCAAATCTGATCAACATAATCAAACCAACATATATGAAGTTATGTGATCAAAACTTATTAGCAAAATGTTTACCAGGAAAACACAAAAACTCTAATGAATGTTTCAATGGAATCCTTTGGAAATTTATTCCAAAAGATGTTTTTGTTTCATTAACAATACTGCGATTAGGAGGATACATGGCTGTAATTCAGTTCAATAAGGGATTTCAGGGATTGATAGATATCTTGAAACATTTCGGAGTGACTGTTGGTGTATTAACATTGAAAGGCTTTTCAGAACTTGATGAAATTTGAAAAACATATTCTAAACGACATTCTCTGACTGTGGCAAAAGTTGCCAGAAAAAAATAGATTAGCTAAAAAGAAAAAAAAAATGATTAAAAATGAGCTGATAGAAGGTGTAAGCTATAAAACTGGTGAATTTTAAGTAAGTAATTATGTAAATAAGAAAAATATGTGATAAATTGTACCAAAAATGCATTTTTCTCAAAATAACTTTTTTCGTATGTTTTGAAAATTTCAAAAATGATAAATCAAAATATTACCATTAAATAACTTTGAAACTTGGTACCATTTTTTCTCACAATGTTTTCTAGGGCCTGAAGTAAAAGGATGATCATAATAAGAATAATTTTTAAATTATGGATTGGTATTTGTGTAACGGTGTTGTAAAACATGGCAAATTTCTTGTTTTGGCTTCTCGATTAGTTGTGGAATTTATATTTATTTATATAATCATAAGATTTTACTCCAGGCCCTAGATACACACATAATGATTATTTTGATACTAAATTTATACAAATTGAGTCCATGGATTTTCATGTAGAATTTTTTAAATGTCTTTAAAATTTCTTCAAAATTTCCAACAAATTTACCAATTTTCTGAAACCTGAAGGATTTATTACAAATATGAGCTAAGTATAGTTTATTTATATATAAACTGAAGTTAAAAAGAGTATAATTTTTTTTCTAAATGATGTTTTTTAAAAAAAAGGGCTCCGAACGTATTCGTATACCTTAAATATGAATAACTTTAAGTTGAAGGATGGGGGGGGACACAATTCTCATTCCTCTACAGTCTCTTCTTGTTAAATGTCAGCAATTATAACGGAAATGATTATTCAAGACCTTATCTTACTTTTCGGATAATTCTAAAATTATTTACTTATGATGATTTTTTGTCAAAAAATGAATTTAATAATCCAAGAAGCTTAAGATAAGAACATTGTACATTAGCATTTCAAAATTCCTCATAAAAAATAGGTGTACGTTATACGGTGAACGCACCAAAAATGTAAAAAAAAAATACGGTTTGAAAGTTTGGGTGTACATAATACATCGAAATATGAGGTAAGTTTTAAGCAGTTTAAACATATTTGTTTTATTTATTTTTCTATGAAAAATTTATATTTAGATAATGCGTGCTATATTCTGTACAGTTTCTAGTAACAGTTCCTTTTCGAACATTTTCCAACCAATACTTCTTGTTCTAAAATGCGTCTTCTTAAAATTAAAACTTTGGGATCTCGTCACGGTTTTGATGTACCTTTCTTCTCATTAGTTGCTTTCATTTAATATTTCGCAAAACAAACATGCTAAGTCATTTACAGAATGTAATAAGTATATTGATATAACTGCTTAGAATTTAAGGCAAATCTAATTTACTACTTTTTATTTTACTTCTCAAATATCACTTGGGGAGGGGAAAAAGTAATCAATTTTCATCACACATTCCTTCACAGTTAACATGAAGAACTAAATTCTTTTGAATAAATGGACTGTCACTTTTTGTTTTTATCTTTTTATCTTAGTTCACAGTAGATAAACTAAAACATTAGATTTATTGTATTTGTAATAGATGTTCTCTATTCCTTCATTTATTTCAAACAATCATTTATCTGAATAATTGTGCGATGAAATATATTTATGTAAGTTTTTTTTATTTATATATATATTTACTGCATCAAGTTTATTTGACTCCTGTGTGAATAGTTTCTTTTTATTTTTAAAATAGCGATGTTATCTTAGTGGAACATTTAAGAAAATATAATTTATTTCAAGAATTATTTTGGGGACAATTTTAAGATTGAATTAAGTTATAAGATTCTGCATAAGACAAATTAAATATAAACACCTCAATCAATTTTTTATCACTATATGAATAATTTCTTAGCATTTTTTTATTGCTATTTAAACTTAGATCTCATAAAATATTAACAATTTGAAGAAATCTGCAATAAAAAATATTTTCCTGTAAAAATCATGTTTAGGCACCATATTAAAATTAGTTTTATTGTTATTGTCAATATGAGCTGTTTTTTTCTTAAGCAGTTTTCACAAATATAAGCTCATATTATGTTAAAAATAAAATACATGGTCCATTTTTCAGAAATATATAATTCAAATAAAAATGAATAAATTTGAACTAGTTCTAATCTCATTAAACAATCTTACATGTAAATAAGTTACTAATTAAAAGAAAGCCCATTATCTAAGGCTGCATGAGTTTTATATTACATCGAAATAAAAAGCAACGCGTTGTCTGTTGGCAACGGACCTCGTAATTTTGAACCTCGGTTAAATGACGAGGACACTTGAGTTGGGACCCTCTATCCTAACTATTCTCCCGTACCAATGGTAAAACATTGAACATCGACAGATTTAATGTGCTGCGGCCCCTCTACACGCGGGTATTCAGTGGTTCAAGGACTCGAATCAATGAAAATTCTGTCCACCAGCTCGGCACCATAACCGGCAGGATACCACAACCAGCTTACTTTACGACAGAACAAATAGTAATTAACTCATTTAATTTCCTAAACCAGATCGTTATTATTTTTAAAATTGATATCAAATAATATATTTATGCTACGTTATATTGCAAATGCAACAATAAAGAGTTACTGTGAAGGGGGGCGTGGCAGCACAGAGACACAGTAAAAAGTAATGTGATATTTAATTGGAAATATTATTCGAAGCACAGATAGTGAGAAAAATGCTAGTTCAGCAAGTTGTAGGATCACAGTGAACAGCAATGCATGAAGAAGCACTACTATATACAGAATCTATGCACGAACAAACAGTATAATGATGCGTGGATTTCTCTCAATTCCCTTTTAATCATTTACTGCAGTTCGTCTTCGGAACTCGGTGGTGATTGGACATGCAAGTGGTGGTCAATAATGTCCCAGACGCACTCGATTGGGGACAGATTCGGTTGATAGGGAAGCATCTTTGCATGTTTTAGAGTACGTTGACTGATACTTGCAATGTATGTGGTTTCGCATCATTCTATTGATAAAGAGCATTCAGAACCCCCCGAAGGCGAATGTCACCTATCGGTTCACATCATTCAATTATCTTTAGGCCTTCAGATTGCTATGAATACGATCCAGATTCTATCTTACGTGATGGTTTCCTTAGTCCTTCTGATGTAATTAGTGTGATGGGGCATTCCACAATTCCGAAAGGATTGGTCAAAACATCGGCATCACAATCAGAAACACACGTAGACGCATTGAGCAAACGTAAGCTAAACTTGTATGTGAACACATCCCTTTATCATTTTCTCGTCAACGTCACTTAAGCTAGGCACCATTGCAAATCAAATAGTGTGTGCTGTGGTGTTAAGTCGGATGCTATGATTACAGACCATTAACTGGCAATCCATAGTTTAATGATTTTGGTTTGTACGGGCACATCTACCTATTATAGGTGAAAAATCTAGTTCTTTACCAATAGAAACACGTTTAAATTGAATACAAATTTATTCCGTAAAAGTCATGGAAAAATACATTGATTTCTTTATTTTTGTAAGTGCACTATTAACTACTAAGGAATTTTACAAGACATCAGTTTAATTGAATATGTAACAGTTATTCAGAGAATTACAGAAGAATTGGTTTCCATTTGAAATTGTTAGTGTGAAATTTGTTCTAATCGCAGACTAGCACATTTTAAAACTTTTTGTCAACCGGTTACAGACATAATAATAAATATTTTATAAGTCTTTTGACTTGATAAATTGAATACATAAATTTTGGGATTTTTTGGCAGCCCATTCACTTCAGTGGTCAGTGACGCCGACAACGGTATCGTAGGGCCTGGTTTCTAATCCATGATTAGGCATGGATGTTTATAAATGTATGGTGCCTTTGCCGCATGGTGTTACTCTAAATAGCAGTCGAGCTGTAAGCACTTTCGTGAGATTGATGGAAGAGGAAGATAAGTGGGATGCATGTGCCCCTCCCCCAGAGTGTTCTACCTCACAATTGGGGTGGAAGCGGGACTAATATTATATTCACTTGTATGGTGCTCAAAGCTACGGATGACGACAGGCGTACAACTAGCTCCTTGCCACGATGAATTTCGTGGTTCTTGATCTGATGTTACTGTCGGTCAGGATCATAAGTAACAACAACAATAGTGCTCTTTTTGAAATGTGTCGAACAAATTCTGCCCCCACCTCCTTGAAATTCACCCATCTGGTAAACGTGGTGGAAGAAATTTCGAAAAAGGCAAATTTAATGACATTAAAATAGAAATCGCACACACACCAAGAAGTGTTTTGTCAATGCATTAGTTAATATTTTGTATTTAAATGAGATATAAAATAAAACTTAATTTGAAAAAAGAGAAGAAAATCGTAAAATATTTAAAAATAACTGTGTATAACACAGGCACCTGACCCGTGACACGGTGGGGTTGTAAAAGTGGCAAGGGAAGACATACTGAAATATTTTAAAAATTGAAAAATAATGGTAAATGGCATTTCTTTCTGCAATTTTATTGAAATGTGGTTGTTTAAGAGAAAAAGACCCTTAAAACTTAGATCAATATATTATTGTGAATAAGTGTTTTCTGTTATGAAGGTTAAATCAAATTTCGCTCAACACTAGCTAATATACAATTAACCCTTTGCCAACATCTTCAAGAGCTAATCTTAATATAAATGAAATATCTTACTTATATAGTAATCTTGTATAGTAAAAATACTCGTTACTGCAAATTACTCGTTTATATGTTATACCTAACTTAACTTATTGGACCAAAAAGTTTATTAACAATAAAACTTAAACCTAAATTTGTACTCTCTTTTGTCTTATTTATTATATTAATTTTAAACTGTAACTACTTAGACTTGAAAAAAATTAAAATAACTATTAAAATATGCTATTTGCGTAAAAATTTCATGATGAGTTATAAATAACAATTTTTTCTCGTTTTCATCTTTTTATTTTTGCTGGAAAAATCAGAAATGACACGCATATATTTTTTTTCAGATATTGGCATTGTTTTCCAAAAGGTTGGCCACTTCTGGTATATAATGAACAGAAATATTTATTTTATGCACAAAAAGGAATATTGTACCAACAAAAAAAATGTTTAAACTGTAAAATTAAATAATCAGAAGGGGAAAAAGTTTAAAAAAGAAAATATGCGAAAAATAAATAATTTGTAAGGAAAATAACGGAATTGTACAACCAAACCACTAATTTAATAAAAAATAACTAACTTAAATAATCGTTGTTTATTTAATTCTAGCCTTCAGATAATCGTATTCGCTTTTATGATCACTTTTATGCAATCTACAGAAACCTAAAGATTTTATAAACACATAATTGTTTCTAATATTATCAAACAACTGCATAAATATTTATATATAATTTGACAAAAAAAATAAAATGAATTTCAGAAAGTTAAACATATTTTTATTGCATTTATCTCTCTACATATCTCATGTAAGATACTAGTTAATTTTTATGTACCTATAAGTATACTTATAATTTCTGAAAACATTCATATAATAGAGCAAGAAATACAGACTATGATATCTTTTTTTAGTATTTAGCTTTAAAAACTACAATTTCATGTAAAACAGCTCTTACCATTATAACCAAATAATAAAAATATAATTATTGTACACATAAACTATAGAATAAAGTTTGCAGATAACTCATCATACCAGTTTGAAAATGGAATTATAATAGAGTCTGAAATAGAATATGTATTCGATACAGAAAAATATTCCAAATATCTTGAATATTATTGATCGTGTTATGAATACTTTGATTAAAGTGACTGTTTTTTTAAAGTTCCATTTGTAAGTAACAAAAGAACTACTGGCAAAAGCATTCCCATGCTCATATATATGTAACATCTT
Organism: Trichonephila clavipes; assembly: GCA_019973935.1. Classification (NCBI taxonomy): domain Eukaryota; kingdom Metazoa; phylum Arthropoda; class Arachnida; order Araneae; family Nephilidae; genus Trichonephila; species Trichonephila clavipes. The sequence goes on along the minus strand of BMAU01001887.1, from coordinate 13,259 downwards.
CACTGACTTAGACCTCCCGTCAAAAAATATGTGCGAACTTTAGTTTCCTGATGCCCAAATTATCTTCTTACAAGCATTTGTGTTCCCTTCTTTCCACTCAAAAAATTAGTTTATAATACTATCATTCTTTTGGCATGAAAGTGGGATGGATTTTTGTACTATTAGAATCATCATTTTTCCTATTCTATATCATCAATAATTAGTATTGTCATTTATCACTTGTGACAAGTGTGATGTTAATAAACAATTAATTAATCAATTTCTACGTATGACATTAGACACAGAAATATAATCAGACTTTTAATCTGTTTGCACAAACTCTTTTTTAATACAATCATCACCTTACGCGCTCATCAAGAAAATTCTCATACATTTTCAGTAAACAATTGTGTTTTATATTTGACCACTAATTAATATGCAAGTATCTCATTAATTACATCAAAGTACTAAATTAGCATGCAAGACAGAAAACATGGACAAATGCAACATAATAAATACAATATATATTAATCAAATACAACGAATTAACTGAAGCTCTATATATCTAAGCATTTGATTTAAAGATTCCAAAATATCATCACAGGGAAAAGTAAAAAATATAACAATTAATGGAGCATCAATAAAAGGCCACCATTAATCGTATGAATTTAAAACTGTATTATATTTTACTTGTGTCATTACAGTCAGTATCTCTTGTATGCTTCCATCATCTACGAAATATTTATACAGAAAATTTCTTTCATATATAAGAAACAATTATTAGGAAATTTTAATACGGAATTGATCTCATCTTAAAACTCTTTATAACTTAAGACCCATTAAATTTAGCAAGCTCAATATGTATTGCACATAAATTACAATGTTCATTAACAGATACATCGTATTATAAATACAAAATTGCTTATAAAAATATATGAATGTATAATAATGAATATATTCATATATTATAATTTATTATAAGCATGTAATTTATTTAATATATTATATGTTTAACCCTACTTTAATGACCTAAGTCGGTGGAAGTATTAGAAAGCAATAGTTTTTACATTTGGATCAAATAGGTTTTTCCTTAATAATTTATTTCTTGAGTGTGGGCTCTTTTGATCTTCACGGTATATATATAATCTACTCTTTGTTTCTTTGAATTCGTATAAAAGTTTTTATACATATTTATATATGTATAGCTTTGCACAATAATTAAAAAATTGTATGTTATATTTTTAGTTAAAAAAGCAGTATAATGAAGGAAATATGTAGCTAAACATTTTTACATTACGGACGCAAAATGCAATTATGTGTTTTTAATTGTATATTATATTGTGTCTCATCATTTCGATTTCCCCCAAGCAAGACCAGATGTTAATTATTGCATAAAACATTATTCCTTTTTTTAAGGAAATACACAACTAAAAAAATATCAAGCTTTTTTTTTCCGAAATATTGTTTTTTTCTTTCATCCCTATATCACATTTCAGGAGTAAATTTTCTATTTTTAATGATTGTTAGTTTCTTCCTCAATGCTTTAAATTTACGTTGTAATAAAACAGAAAATAAAACATTTACAAAAATTTTAGTAAAACTTAAAAAAGCGTTTCTGAAGTTTTATTTTAGTCTGTCATATTCTTATTGTCTTCAATAAAAATTTAGAATAGCTAAAGAAGATATGTGTCCCTTTTTTCTGAATAAATTTCTTATCGTAATCTGTTGAGAAACCAAGTTTGTTATGTGCAACACCTTTTACTTTTTTTTTTTTTTGCAAAAGCTTTTCGTACTAGTTTCAGACAAGACTCATTCTCTCAGCAGTATGTATTTATAAAATTCTAAGACAAATCCTCATACAATACTTTCACAACTTCTACCTGTTTTTGTTGTATTTTCACAAGCAAAGGATTATATTTTTCATTTAAATACAATTAATTATTTTATGTGATGTGCTCACTGAAATTTTTCAATATTAGATTCTCTTTATATATTTGATTCACCAAACAGAAAACTAACCTTTTTTTATAATTATTTAGGCATACAATACTTTAAATTTAATTTCTGGTCCATATAAACATCTTCAATGCTAATATTCACACTTGAAGAATTAATATCACTTTATAAAAACTCTCTTTCATAGGCGTTATAAGTTTAAAAAAATTAAATAAGGTAACTGAAGCGTTTGAAGCTTCCAAAGTACAATCACCGGCATAAAACTATTGGTTTATGTAGTGCATAATTTTTTTTTATTTTGAAAAATTTATAAAATGTAAGGCTAATAATATTTAATATTTAATGATCAAAGTTCAAAATAAAACAACTAAGAGAAAGACCTTGATAAAGTCACTGTCCACATTTTTTCCCTAAGTTTAAGTAATTGCTTTACTAGTGAAACTTTGTAAAGGCTATAATTCTATGTATTTTGTGAGAATCCTACCCTGTTTTAAGCAATAATTTACGTCAGAATTATATAGTACGCAATTAGTTTTAGTGAAAATTTTCAATGTTAACCATCTATTAGAAACATTAATTTTAATCTAAATTTAGTACAAAGTATTTCGGAATAGCTACATAATGAATATTTTATGACATTCTGTTCGTTGAAGTTAGGAAAATTATTATGTTTTTTATGAAGTGATATTATATAGAACAGACCCAGTTATGTGCTATATATTGCCGTTATCTGAGTTTGATATCAGTCAATCGAAATTTTCATTGTGTGATTCAAGCTCATTACCAACCATATAAAGATTTCGAATCTAAGACTAGCAAATAATTATGAAGTACTTCTTACCCAAATTTTTGGTCGCGGTAGCTGAAAAATCATGGTCACGGACTTATAGCTGGTATGATATGAGTTCGAATCATAGTGCCCTTGAAGACACATCGTGTAGAGAAGCGTATGTATAGCAAATGGTGTAGAGGTATGTATGTATATTATTATTAAAAAGACCCACAAAAGTCTCCCTTTTACGTTGTGTATAAATTTGGGTGAGTGAGTAAATGAATATTAGTGTCGCATTGCTCAGCTACAAGAGGGCTTTTAGCCACGGACCACGTAATTTTGAACCATGGTGAAGTGACGTGGACGGCATCTAAACTGGCACTCCCCTATTCTAAATGTCCCACCAACGGGAGGATGTTTGAGCTATCGACAGAATTAACGTGCATCCCTCCCCTACACGGCGGGTCTTTATTGGTACTGGGCTCAAACTCGTTACAAAGCCAGCCACGATCCGATACATTGACCACTCGGCTACCGCGGCCACGTGTAGAAATTTTATTAACTTTCTACATTTGAATATATTGAGCCTAGTCAATGCATGCTTATAACCATCAGTGAAAATTGAGCCTATTAAAATTAAAAAAATTCTCCTTAAAAATGAAAATTTTTATCATTTGATTATCCAGTATTGACAGATAAAAAAAAAGGCAATACGTGCACTTTTCAACAAAAATAAATAAATTTATTTTTTCTATTTAAAAAGCTATTAAAACTTTTAAACTAATACATTGATTTATATTGATTTTTTATAGTTTTGAATTACGTTTCAAATATATGAATATCTGTAAGAAATTTTATATATACATATAAATTTTTCTTATTTTTATATGCATTAATTTAATTATTTCAGTAACATTCACAGTGGAATACCTTTTTTTCCTAAATTAAGTGGCATAATTTCTAGAAATATCAAACATTAGTACACTGAATAAAGCAGTGTGATGATTCAAATTACATGTTTGATGGAAATAACTATTTAGGGAATGATTTATTTAATGAGCATGATCACGATTTAAGTTCTTCACTCCGGTAAAAGAGTTTTATTTTGCTAATAAAACAGGTTTGTGATTCGTGAGAAAGTAAAATAATAATAAAATTATTTTTCAATATTTCTAAAGATGATTAATACTTTAATGTATATACGTATACTTATAAGCGTAGTGATATTTTGTTTAAGTTTCTCATATTTAATAATATTAAACCCCTTCAGGACTGGAGAAAGAAAATAGAAGCATTTCCCCAGGCCTACGTGGTTTGCACGGGACCAGGCAAATTTCCTGGCTATCGCTATAATTTCATTTAAAAATTCATGTAAAGTCTTAAATGAAATCAAATGCGTTAAGGTTTATATTTTACTATAATCGATAATATCACAGAATATACAGTACAATCATTTTCGCTATATTTAAAAAAAACAGTTGCGTGTGTTAAATAAAATGTTTGTATTTTAATAAAAAATATATATATATATATATATATATATATATATATATATATATATATATATATATATATATCCTCTTCGCCATGATGATTTAAAAAATGTAGACGCAAAACTTATAAAATATTATTAGGAAAATATCAAACAATAAATTCACCCGCACATAAATTTTTGATGTGGTTTTTTTAACTGATACAAATCTTTTAAATATCAGCTGAAATGTATCGTTTTTTTTTTTTTTAATTAATACTTTTTACTTTCTTAGTATCATTTTAGTATAACATTTTCTGTTTTTATGGATTTTGGAACTATAAATTCGATAGAAATGAGAAAGAATCGTCTGTTCCAGCTGAATTAAAAATGTATCACAGTAAGTACAGAGATTCGTTTCCCATAAAAAGGAGTCATCGTGTTTGTTCTATGAAGATCTGCTTTTTAAATGTCTTTTGAGTTTTTAAATTATTGATGTAAATATGATCCACAAATAAACGTAATACTTAAACAATTATTATGAATGTCTGATGCCCAATACACTAATAAGCTTTTCTTCTTTTCTCAACTTATTCAAAATATATACAGAAATCTAATACGCAATAAATCACAAACCCTTAAATGCCTGATTCTCTCGTTAAAATCTAAACATGTGCAGTTGCTTACATTCATAAAATCCTGGATCTGATTTAAAAAAATTCAGAAGTGAAGGCACATATTGAAATTTAAAGTTTTGTTAAACATTATTCGAAAAAAAAGGACTTAAACCGCCAACTAATGCTTTTTAAAAATTAATATGATAATTTTACAAACTCTGATCACACTGGAGTGATAATGGGTTTCCGTGAAGAGAAAGCACTGTTACATATATGTTATCGTGGGCCCTGGAGGGAGAAACGCGTGATCACATATTATATATGTGATCATGGTCTTGAATGGATTAATAATTATAAAGGCATGTTGGACTTCATTCCATTTTTTGTTTATTTGTTTTTTCTAATATCTTATATATATTTCTGTTTGTTTTATTGAATTTTTGTCTGTTTCATATATTATTAATTTGTTCATATTTTTCCTTATACACACTCTGTAACAAAAAAACACACGATGCACCAAGAAAGATTTGCCAGATAGTAATGAAATTTCGTATGCAACGACATTGTACCGAACATGCAAATAATTAAAATTTGGTGTGAAAAGAATGAATAGCGGGAATTACAGCGCATCGGAATTGCGCACTTATCAGGTGTCTATAAAAAGATATTCTAAATCTGATGGTCAAAATTTCTGTTGCATTGTGATTTAGGAAATCTTTCAACGACTGAGAAATGCCTCACCACAGGATTCGAGCTCATTACGAACAACATTCAGAGTTTGTAAGAGGTCGTATCATTGGATTGAAAGAGGCAGGTTGGGCAAATCGGAGAATTGCTCGTCATGTGGGTCGAAGGGATGCGGCCATTAGAAGATGCAGGCAAGAATGAATAAACAATGGCAGATTTCATTACCATGATGGTAAAGGTAAACCTACGATCACCGCAGATTGAGAGGACAGATTGATTGCTATATCAGCTGTCACAGCACCTGATCCATCATTATCAACCATCAGCCGTGTTACTCGCAGATGAATGTCCACCATGATTATTCAAAGACATCTGATAGAGCGTAGTGTTTACTCTTACCGACCACTGCACCACCTGCCACTCACGCTTTCAAACTGTCGAACCGAATTACATTGGTGCTTGCCTCGATCATAAGGAAATCATGCTAACTGGGTACGTATAGTGCTTAATGACGAATCCTGCTTCCAACTATGTCCTGACAATCATCGAAGACTTGTCTGGAGATCCCCAGGGTGGCAAGACATTCCTGCTTTCACTATTGCAAGCCACACAGACCCTCAACCAGAAATTCTCGTCTGGGATATAATTTTTTTGATAGCCGAATCCCTTTAATCGTCAGTAGAGGCACACTTACAGCAGAGTGATACGTCGACGATATTCTGAGAACTGTTTTGCTAACGTTCCTTTTGCAGTATACACATCCTTGCCTAGCTACATTGCCAGATATCTCTCCAATCCAGCATGTTTGGGATATGATGGGAAGGTGACTGCATCTACCATAGAATGTTAATGACCTGATCCGATAATTGGAGCACATTTGGCAAGAAATACCACAGGAGACCATTAGAGTGCTTTATTACTCTATATCACGTCGTGTGGCAGCTAACATCCAGGCGAGAGGTGGGTCAATACCTTATTGCAGTGCTTCTCAAAGTTTCAATATTCGCGACCCAGTATTCAATAATAATTTTGATTGCGCTCCCCCGCATACAATAACAATGTATTGAATTCGATAGTACTATATTTTGATGCTAAAACTACGATATACGTCTTTAACCTCTTAAGTACCACTGACGTATATAAACGTCTCGCTCAAGTGCACTAATTTTACCGGACGTATATATACGTCTTTTTAAAGTACGATCTTTTCTGTGCACTGCCATCCATAAAATTATTCTGAAAGCTTTAAAATTAAATAAAAGGACCTTGACATTGTTTGCGTTGAATTTACTCATTTCAGAGTCTCTTTGTATTGCAATTATTTATTTCTTTTCTCCCTGTAACTTTTAATCGGCAGTTAAGGGGGTTATTTTAAACCGTACGAATTATCAAGATAAGTGTTAATTTTTGTATATAATTTTATATATGATAATCCTATGGCTTACTGGTTATTATTAAACTTGTTCTTATCTTAGTATTGGTAAATTAATTATAAAATACATTGTGTAGCACTCATATATTTATAAGTGTAATACTCAGTGTAAATGTGTATTTTATTTTTTATGTAAGAATGTATTTTGTTTGTTTACTTTCAGAAAATTAATATTTTTTAAATTTTGATTTTTTAATATGCTTGCGCCCCCTCGTGGAATTGCCATGCCCCCCAACGGAGGCGCGCCCCACAGTTTGAGAAACGCTGCCTTATTGAGCTGGTTACTTTGTAACTATGTAACTCAGAAATAAATCATTCAGTTTTTCTTAAATATTTATCATTTTCTGTTCTGTATATAATCTTTCTACCCACCAATTTTTGTCTCCGACGGACAATTCCTTCTTTGTGCGTAGTTTTTTTTTTTTAGAGAGTCTATAATCATTTATAATGTACTAAATTTGTACAAATAAAAAAACAAAGCAAAACTAAGTATAACTAGACAGTATAAGTAATTGGAACCATTGTAGAACCACAACAAACTCTCATCCTCAGGAACTAAGAGTAAACTTTTAAACATTTTTTTTCAGACCAACAAACCTTCATCTGTAATATGCAAATGCTACTTGGGTGCAGGGAAACAAAATGAGAGTAAGAATAAGCTTTCATTAATACCAAGGGTTATAATCATAGCAATAGAAAATCAATATAAAATAGACTAAGTTATCAATGATAATATGGTGTAAAATTAGAAAGGAAATTTAAATCCAATTTATGTACCTAATGTAGAAATTATATATGTGCACCTTCCTTCCCTCTCCCGTCAAAATCATGGAGGAAATTCCCCCCTCTATTTCTCGCTCCCGTGATATTTCTGAGCTAGAGTGTTAAAAAGTAACGCTCTAAAAAGATTAAAATTTTCTATTTCTATGCCCGGAACCAAGTTTATTTTTTACCAGATGTCAGTACCAGATTATTAGTTACGTGTTTTTTTAGAGATATTAATTTTATTTTAAACTATTTATTAGTACAATTAAACATATATATTTGTGATGTTTTTGTACCATTAGCTCCGTTACTAAGTTCCGCTCTTTGTGAATACACGTGGGTTGCATTATGTGATATTATATATATATATTTTAATTTTGTATACATTATGGAGTCAGTCAGAAAGTGAATCGAATTCTACTTTAAGGTATCCGGCTACGTTCGGAGCCGTGATTTAAAAAAACTCCGCATAAATGGATAATTTTGATATTTAGTGTCACTTAGATTAGAATATATGTATAAAATTGTTTTAAGGACATTTTGACAAAATGAATTACTTAAATACAATATTTAGGCAAAAATATAACCTAGAATAACCTTTTTTTCAAAATGTTCTTTTGTGAAAAATGCTTCTATTATAATAATATTTTGCCTGTATGTAGCTCAGACCTCAGTACAGAGGTTGAAGAATTCACATTATTTTCAGAGTTACAACCAATTGAAATAATTATCGGAATTTTTTTTCTTTAAATTTCTTCCCTCTGTTTTCGTAAAACATTGATAAACCCACTTCTAAGTTATGTATTTCAAAAATTCTAGTACAAACTAGTACAAAATTTTGTATACATTTTCTAATCTAAGTGACACTAATTATCATAAATATTATCTATTTATTCGCTTTTGCAAAATCACGGTTCCGAACGTAGTCAGAAACCTTAAGTATAAATGGATCTGAGAGTGATTCTAAGATAACTGATTGTTTTAAAAGTTCGGTTAGTGTATCTGAGAGCATTGATGATGGATGTGTACTATTATCTGTGATCTTACCCCTTTCCATCTCATGCTTTGAAATTTATTTCAGAAGAAAAACATTATTAATTGTGTTTGCATCAAGCATAAGTGTAATAAAGTTATCCTTTAAAGTTTAAGACTCCTGTTTTTTAAATTTTCTTTTGCTAGAAAACCAACAATAAGTCATAAAAACCTTAGAAGAGGATTGGAACGCAGGAAGGTATTGGAAGGAATAATATAACATACTTGTATAAACACATATTCCAACTAGTTCCAAGCCTAAACAAATTGCAAGAAAAATTTAAGATGTATTTTTCTTATAGATAGAGTTTTAAAGAGCCAGTAGATTTAAACAGACTGGTAATATAAATATGAAATGCTCCTTAAAATATTTCTAATGTTATAACAAATAAAATCATATCTTACTCATATTTAATTGCTCGAATTGATACGGTTTTGTTTTCAGCTCTCATCGCTGTGTTTAATGAAACAAGTGTAAAATAGTATTTCTTTGATATTCCTAAGTAGACCTAATCCAATTGTAGAATATGGTGGAATCTTCTTGTGTCTCAGATTTGGTGCCTAATTTAGATCATACTTGTTTTTTTCGGGATTCATTTTGCTGCGTGAATTGCAAATTTTTCCTCCCCACTGTATTTCACAAGTAAACGGTTTTCAGTATATTTATTGCACAATGTTTCAAATGTAAGGGAAGCCTAAAATTGACTCGTATATCTTAAAAATGTTCTATTAATAAGAAAAAAACTAAATTTAAAAACTACTTCTTCAATTGAGGAGAAAGATGGAATACACTTAAAGAAATTATAATACTCAATAACGAGGATTTTTCATTTTATGATACATTTATAAAATAAAAATGTTGCGCCTCCTTGAATCAATACAATTTATGCAACTATATACTTTCTCTAGTCAATTTAGCTAGCTAAATAAATTGATGCACTTTCACGGAATAACAATTAAGGACCTTGAAGAATGTTGACTTTAATTGGTTAGAAAGAAGTAGTTTGCTTTGAGTTGGTATCACTTAAAATAATCAAGAAACATTTCCAAGATTTGAGAAGAACTCGTGAATAAGTATAAGATCCATTTAAAGACGTAAGAGCACTATGTTCTTGCGTAAGTGACTGCTTCTATGTAAGTGTTTTTGTGTGTTTAGTTCGAAATAATTGAATTCCATCTGCATTTTGTTCAATATAATCTTTTAAAATACGTCTTAGAACTCAGTATTTTAAATAATTGAATATTTAATGGGAGCAACTTCTATACAGTCAAGAAATATTCATACACATTTATTATTTATTTATATTATATTAAACAAAAAATATATATTCATTTCTTTTTTTGCAAATAATATATATGAACATGCATTCCTTTTAAATTCTTATTGTACAACATGATAAAAATGATATTTAACTGTTTTAGAATAAGTATAGATAGACTCCCCCTTATTTTATTTTTTCAATTATTGTTATAGAAATAGTGTTGAAAACAACTGATTATACTGAGATTTTCAGCCAAAATATTTTTAAAAACGATAAGAATGACAAAGACGCAATACTTTAATGCCTTCTCTTGGTTGATTTGTTTTTATCTACAAACCACAAAGCACAGTTTTTATAGTTGAAAATCAATGCATGTTTTATCCTACATTCAAAAATTCAAGATATATTTTTTGTTGGATCTACTGAATGTGATATTTCGTTCTCTGATCTCTAATATTCCTTTTATAGGCACCCAAGCATTAGTATGTACAAAAAATACTCTATGATACAATGTTTACGAACTATATTGCTTTTAACTAGTTAAAAATAAATATTCACATGAAAATTTAATTAAAAAGAAATGTTTTGAAAACAGATTTCAAACAGCTTTATCGTGAAAAAGTTTTACAACATTTTTTTAGTCATCACAACAAAACCCAAAACATTAGAATAATTTTTCCCCATATTGTTCAATCGCCATTTTGTTGAAACGAGTCTTGGGTATAAAAATATTAACAATATCTTAAAAGCTGTTCAGCAAGTTCTAATGAGTTATAGCAAGTTATGCTTTGAAAATTTTTCATCCTAATTTCACTTTACAAAAATAGCTAAAGAAATCAAATTACAGAGATATATGTTTTCAATGAAGATTTATTATCTTCATCACGACGTATGATGCCGACCTCAAAGATATAAAAAAGTGCAGCATGTATTGAATATTTTCTTTCTTCATACTTCAAGCACCAATGAAATAAATTAGTAAATATAATCTATTTAGAGAAAAAGCCCTTTAAGTCTGTCATTTGGATAACCTTAAGATAATTGACAAAAAGAAAAATACCATAAAATTTATGAATATATTGAGCAATTTCACAGCTACTTGATGTATTGAAAGAAATAATTTTTTGTGTCGTCAAAATTGTTTTCTTAGTAAAACATTCAACGTTTTCTACAATGTTTCTAACTAAATTCTGTGTGATGAGTTTACGAATATTTTTCCTACAAATAACAATAAATACAAATGTTTTAAAGCATGATTCTTCTCCCGAATTTGCATTTGGTTTGGTTTTGCTTGTATACATTTATGCGCAGAGATCGGTAATATTGATTAAAGTGTTAAATAACTGCTTTCAAATATAGTTGCATAAAAACGTTAAACTTTTCGTTCATTCTCGCGTTCATTTCTTGATCATAATGAATGATAAAATAATCCCTTTAACATGCCATGGAAAACAAAGGCAGGGAAAGACCACTCACTCATTGTTATAGATGAATGATATAGAGAATATTCGTATTTTGAATTTTCATCTATAATCTTTTAATATTTTTGCGTATGCGGTTACCTTGTAATAAAAGAAAAAATACGTTGTCCTTCATCGTACATATATAGTACACACATAGCTTGCCTCTGTTGACCCTCAGTACGATCTGTATTTAATATTAAGACTACACAGTACCCTAAAATTTCATTTTTATCTAAATTTTTTTTTTTGTATGTTTTGGTGGCCCATATCGATTTGAGATGCTTTCAATGAAATTTTAGATCTGTTAGCAAATTAGTTTTTAAGATATTTGAAGTTTTATGGGCTATGGTTTTGGTTTCGGTTTCCTTTTAAAGCATTTTTTCACACTTAAGTTGAATTAATTAAATTTTTTTTTGAGCTTTTAGTTTGAAATGGTTATTAATTCCAATTTTCATTACTAAAATCATTTCTGGCTTGATTGAGTTTTGAGTGTTTTGAGTTCTCATAATTAATTAATTAAGATTAATTTCATAATAATTTTTGCTTTAAAAATAGCTTATTTTTTATTAAATCTTTATCATACTCTTTTTTTCCTGTTGAGAAAATGCCATGGCAAATGCGTTCTGGGTTTCTGTGAGAAGCAATATTTCAAAGTGATGGAATACTACTGAAAATGATGTATATAAAAATCAGTCCTCAGCTGATTCCGCAATTAGACTTCCAAATACAAGAATTCTGAATTCAAATGCTGCAGATATAACTGAATATTTCCTTGATGTATCAAACTACATTATACTAAACATATTGTAGTACTATATTTTAGTATTTTAAAGTCGTACAACAAGAGCTAAAACTTCCTAAACTGTCCCAATTTAAAACTAAAAAAAATTAAATTTTATTAGCAAACCTGACTATTTTTAGCTTAAGTTAGTATCATTATTATTTTGTACATAAATGCTTCATGTTTCAAAACTTTTGTGAAAAATATTAGTTAAGTTAAAAAGCTGAATAAACTGAAGTCTTAACAAATGCTATCAATATTATGCAAAAATATATTTTGAATTATAAGTATAATTTTCAGTCATATTTAATAAAAAGAGTTTTTCAATGTAGAAAATACATTGAAAAATAACATATTAAAAATTAGAGTTTTACGGGCATTATAAGTTTTTTTGTTTTATGACTTTACAAACTTTTTAAATGCGTTTTCTCAGACTTTTAATTTGAGGGTATAAGTGATGTTCTAATGCCTAAAAGTTTTTTCCTTTCAAGATAGAGTCTGATTTTGTATATACTCCCAAATGTATGTTCTGTAAAAGTATGGATTCAAGCTGAAATTTAGTCATTTTTCTAAAAAATATTATAGTTTGATATTTTAAAATTTTTCATGTTTTTCAGGCTTAGCTAGAAAATAATTATTAAAAAAATCAACAAGGGAATTGATTTTCAAATCCATACTAACTTTTGTTTGTAATAATCTAAGAACATAAATAAGTTAAAATTGATTTAAAAAATTTAAAAACTGGAGTATCTTATAAGAGTTTGAAAAGACTTAAAAATTCTTAATTTTTAATTGTAAAATATCGGCTGGTCAAACTGACTTTTGCTTACAGAGTCAGATTAATAATATAATCTTAATATAAAACATCAATTATATCGTAACTGTCACCAATTTTTTTTTTTGAAAAAAAGGTACCGTGTAGCCTTAAAGGAACGATAATGTTTCCTTTATTGAGAAAATATATTCAATCAAACATGTTACCGCGTGAAATATTTATTCAGAATCAGTGATTTTGTTATGACTGAGAGAAAGCGAATTTCAG
>BMAU01001885.1:0-154868 GCA_019973935.1 Trichonephila clavipes | reverse complement strand
TTTACCGAATAGAGAATTTCGGAATCTATTCCTTCTGAGCTATTCTCCATAACCAAATTTGCCAATTCCGGCTTTCTACGGTACAATTTTATTAAATTAAGATATCCGACTACGTTGAAAACGTCATTTTCGGTCAAAAATCACATTTTCGTTTTATTTGATATTTTTAAAATTCAAACAATTATCTTTCTAAATCTGCCTTTGTTTTGTCTGTGCGATAATTAGAAAAAAAGTTACAGGTGTTTAAAATATTATTACAGCGGTGAAATTGAAACCGGAAGAGGTGAAATCGAAACCGGAAGTTGACTGCTTCACATGCTTTTTACCCATAATTTTTGCAATTTCAACCCATTATAATTTTAAAAACAATTTCTGGCATTTTTTTAAACTATTTTATTGATAGGCAACAATTTCAATCTTTTAATTGGACTTTTGCGATTGGCAGCATCTGTTTCTTCTGACCTCATATGTTTTCGTTTTGATTTGAATCTTTCGAATGTTGCTCGCAAATTTCTTCAAAAACCTGATTTTTTTTGTTGCTTTAATTGCACAATTTTTAATTCTTAATTGTTTCTGAACATTCTGCTTTTGATATTATCGAAATTGAATCAAATTAACCTCTTGAAAACGCAACTATGCTGGTGAGACATTTACAAAAACAGTGGAAGTGTTGACTTGTAATGTTCTTGACTTGAAGTGCTCAAATTTGTGATGAACGAAAACTGGGATAAGTAAAGGTATTTTTTTACAGAACAAAGAATGTTTTTAATGGAACATTAAGAGGTAATAGAATATTTTATTTAAATTGGGAAGTGTGTTTTCAAGTTTGTGTTTCTCAATTGTTTTGAGAACAATCTGTACCTGCATGAAGATTACATGTTTGGACTGACTTCTAATGTGACTTGAAAAATGCTCCGATTAAAGTTTTATCGTCCTTTTTTCAGCTACTGAAAAGCTAAAAAAGCAAAGTGTTATTAATTTGCAACCTATTTTTAGAAGGTGAGTGATTGAAAGATGATATTTACCTGTGAAAAAGCTATGTTCTAAGCTGAACTGGCCTTCTATGACAAAAGGAGCATTTAGACTTTGTGAAAGAAAGTCTTGTCTGTGCTGCTACACCAACGGCTAAAGATGCCATGAACGACACTGCTTTTTAAGCGAAAAGCATTATAAAATGTTTCAAAATGTCAGTTGAAGAATGTGGAATATCCGTTGAAGGCAGAGACACATGGACATTCATCGCTAAATGTGGTTTCTATAGAAACTTTATACATTAACACTGGGAAATTCTACATTTGGAAATGTTATAAAAGTTTTTTAGAATTCTATAAGTCCAGTCATACATGCGTGTTCCTGCAATCATCTGGGATTTACTTCAAACGTAGTGCGTACAAAATCTTTGTATGTTTTTGCACTACGAAATCTTAAATATGTATTTCTTTTGTGATGGTGATTCCAAGGATACTTTTCTGTTAAAGATGTGTATGGTGTCAACAATGTCATCATATAAGTGCATAAGATACTTCTAAGAAAGATTGAGTAGTCGGAAAAGAAAATTTTTAAAAAAGGCGAGAAAAACCTCGGTGAGAAGGAAAAACTTATCAATGTTATGTTTAATAAAATTCTACACTGTTTTAGCACTAACACCAATCACGCCAAAGCTATGCTAAGTGCTACAATAGCAGTATTTTTTGACTGTTGCGCCAACAGGGAGAAACCCATATATGGGCCGTGCCCGATTTGAGCTGAGAACTGGTGTGACTATCAACGAGGAAACGACACCAGAAAACAATAAACAGAAAAAATTGTATGTATTTCTGTGAAACTTTAAAATATTGTTAAACCTGTGTACACAAAGCAGAGTGATAAGCAGTTGTTATAAAATTGCCTCCACGGTAAGACTCAAATAAAAATGTATCATTTAACGTCTGTTTGTGGCAAATCATTTTGAAAGAAACTTTTATCGAGCTAAAACCATTTTCTTTGGGTACGCATATATTACCGTCATTATTTTTAAAAAAGCTTTCATTGATGTGTTAGGTATTTTGAAAGCATTTGGCATAAATGCAGGGAATTATATACTGCGTAATGAGAGATTTGTTGACATCTTTCGAGTCGGTGACTCGAAACAACATTTTTTGCCAATTATAAAATCAACCAGAAAAAAAAGGAGGCCCAAAGAAAGAAAAAATTTAACAAACTTCCAAAGAGTGGGAGTGTTACTTATAAATCAGGAGAGTTTTAGTAGTATACTTGTCATATTTTGTTTTGAAATTGATTTTATAAAGTTTAAATGCATTTTCTCAAAACCATTTTTTGTAAATTTCATGATATTTCAAACATGATATCTAAAAACTATTAGAGATACTTGTATGAAATTTTACACAAATGTTATTATTGGTATTATCTAGAGAATGACCTACAAGCTAAGAAATTGAACAATTTTTAGTTATTTTATAGTTGTATTTCTTTCTGAAAGTTACGATAATTTGATTGAATTTCCTAGTTCGCAAGCTCGACTGGCCATAACTTTTGATTCAAAAGAAGTAATTTAACACTTGTAGGTCATTCTCTAGAAATGTGTTTTAAAAATGTATTGCAGCAATATTTTATGGAAAATATAAAATATTTTAAAAAATAGAGTGTTTGAAAAAATTCCAAAATTTGATTAAAATTTCTTTAAAAATTTTAATTTTTGCAAATTTTTATGTACATATATTATTTCTAACTGTACTTTTTATTATTGTGTATAAAAGTGAAACTAAAAATGTAAAAATATTAGGGATTTTTTGAAAACTTAAAAAAAAAGTCTCCGAACGTAGTCGGATACCTTAAGACGATAAATGGTACTGCGATCTCTTTTTCCGAGTAAATCTATCTCGAAAGTAAATTCTGAACCGATGTTAGACCTATTGTCCGTCTCTAACTCATCCTTATAAATCTCCCTTGGTTCTGAGAGAGGCGATCGCATTGCTAACCCGTCTTCCAAGCATTTCCGCACATCTGCTTTACACATGTTTTCTCCCCCTTTTAACTGCCCTGCTATCTTAGCTATTGTATGATTTCGAAAACTTTCCCAATTCATTGTTAACTGCTTTTCACAACCCATTAACGTCCCAATGGTATATTTTTCCTTTGCAGATATTCTCACACATCAATCCTTTTGGGTTCGCCACTCCCTTTTCTCTTTTCACTTCAAAAGAGCCCACTCCAATATTATCCGGATTTATTACCAGCTGTGCACCCATCGCCACAGCTTTGACCCTCCCTTCACATAACCCAGTCTTCATTTTCACTTCACAATTACTATTTCTATACACGTTGAATTCTTTCTCTCTTACTTCAGATGGGTGGGAAACGTTCGTACATCTCACTGGGGGGTCACAATTCTTCTTTTCAAGATCACAAGACGTAGCGTTCTCCACGCTTTTATTAACTACCGGGTTAATTAAAGGCATACACTCATTAACCGGTTCACTAACTTCTGTGGTACGATTTTCTGACAAAATACAAACATTTGCGAGATCGTTAATCCTATTCCCTGCCTTCAATTTATTTCCATTTAACTTATTCCTGAGTTGAGCTCTCAATCGTTCTAACTCAAGTTCCCTAGCTAGTCTACGTTCCTCGAATTCCTTAATTTCCTGTTTTTCACGTTCTTCCCGTTTTTCCTCTAAAATACCTTCCAACAAACATTTAACTGACTCTTTGTCATAGTATTTACTTTGACAGGTTCTCTTCTTAAATTCTATCTTGGGTAAAGTAACATCAATTTCTACCCTTAATTCTTTCGCAACCTCTAACAATACGTCTTTTCTTTCTCTTAACAGAAACCATGATGCACTAATACACACAAAATCAAATCTAAACTTAATCGTTACAAAAATTTCACAAAGACTCTAGGTAACCTAACAATACACTAGACCTAGACTTAACTATATTTTACCCATATGCGCACATCTAAACAACACAATAAGCTACACATCAGTGTTCTGCAATTCAACAAGTATAACTACCGTATACTAAAAAAATTTCACAAATCTATAACCACAACAATACCCTTCTCAATACTGTGCTAACAAAACAAGTATAACTACTGTATACTAAATTTTACAAATCTGAAACCACAACAATACCCTTCACAATACTGTGCCAACAAAACAAGTATAACTACTGTATACTAAAAATTTTACAAATCTAAAACCACAACAATACCCTTCACAATACTGTGCCAACAGAACAAGTATAACTACAGTATACTAAATTTCACAAAAATCTAAAACCACAACAATACTCTACACAATACTGTGCTAACAAAACAAGTATAACTACTGTATACTAAATTTCACAAATCTAACCACAATACTAATATTGCACATTTATACACTTCATACAAAACTTAAAATCCTTCTAGACTCTTATTGTTTACTACAACTTTACCTAGTCTTTATATTCCATATTTAAAATATTTTACATACAACATCAATACTCAGTTGCTGCCCCGAAAATAATCTCAATGAAAAGACTCACCTTCAAATTTATAGAAGACACACAGGAACACTCAGAAATTCTGGCACTTGTAAAATACCGGCGAGCACACTTCATCACCAGCAGGAACGGGAGACACTTGTATCCTGCACTTCTCACAGCTGGGGACACATCTCATAGCAACCAATTCGAAGATACCGGCGAGCACACTTCATCACTAGCAGGAACGGGAGACACTTGCATCCAGCACTTCTCACAGCTGGGAACTCCAGGAACTAGGCGTCATTAAACTCGCTTCATCACAATCGCACACGGCTGGCATTTTTTTTCTCTTCACTTAAAACTAAGGGTTCGGGCATCTATTTACTTAAATGCCGGATCAACACCGCTGCCACCAATTTCATATATATATATTAGCTGTAACGTCATGTGTAGCTATCCATCAATAAAAAAATCTTTGCAGCTTAATATACAAATAAAAAGCAAAGTTTATTTGCTAACAATTTGTTAATGAAGTAATATAAATTCACATTATATGCCAAGCCGGTGTAGTCAGTTCATATTCCCATTCTCAACGCCACCGGCGTTAGTCGTTTTTTTCACTCCAATTCCCTGACTCAGCCCTTTTCTCCATTCAAGGCGGGCTTCGCTCTCTCTCTCGCAGACTCTCTTTTTCCGTCTCCTACTCTCGTCTCTCTCTCTCTCCTTTTCCGTCTCTTTCCCTTCTCTCCCGGACTTTCTTGTCCTCTCCTTCCGTCCGTTCTCTCTCCCCGGACTCTCCTCTCTTTCCTCTTCTCCGACCTCCTTCTTCCCTTGAAAAAGAACCCTTTTAAACAATAGGGGTGTGTTCACAACACGCCCCTCGTCCCCTCTTATTGGCAGGTCACAAAAGTCTCTCTTGATCTCCCTTGTCCTATTGGCGCATAACACGCCAAAACACACCCGAGCCGTCTGGTCCAAGGCGCCATAGTTCCTTGTCCACATCTGGACACACTCGTCCATCACGCCACCTGTTTCCAGTATACCCGTCACCCATCACCAGAAAAGACGACATGATTATTTTAAGATAGGCTTCGCCTATTGTCAATGGGGCGCTGAACTCTTAAGTCCATTATGGCGACCCGTCTGGCTGTCTCCACTCCCCGAGTTCAGACAATAAACAATGGCCCCATGGCCACGTGCACTGGTCATTCCACAGCTGGTTGATCGTAAAAATTCAGGGACAATCGATGGGTGTCGAACTTGTCCTTGAACAACTGGTGAAACCATAAAACCTATTGTGAATCGAAAGATGGGAATTCACAACCATCGACGATGTCACAATATGTTACAGATTTACTAAACAGTCACTCTCTCTGCTCTTTCTAAAGCAATTTGTTTATGTTGAATGGCTTCATCGAATCATGTGTTTGATAAAGCGTATAAATGAATATTTTTTTATATATTTAGCGACACTTATATATATATATATATATATATATATATATATATATATATATTATATATATATATATATATATATATATATATATATATATATATATATTATATATATATATATATATATATATATATATATATATATATATATATATATATATATATATATATATATATATATATATATATATATATATATATTATATATATATATATATATATATATATATATATATATATATATATATATATATATATATATATATATATTAGAATGTTTGTGTGTAGGTACATAAAAATTATTTAAATTCAATTTTTCGGCAAAAAAAATGGCAGATTGAAATATTTTCGAAACATTTTCCGTTTATGAAAAATCCTTCTGTAATAATATTTTGCCTACATATATAAATCTAACACTTCTACACAAATCCTGAAGAGGAAAATTTTGAAAAATTTGCGTTATTTTAAAAGTTACGATCAGTTGAAATAATAACCGATACTGTGTTTGTTAAAATTGTTTACTCTGAGATATCTCCTTAAGACCCTAGTTATTTTTATTTTCAAATATTAAATTCCTCTGGTTGTTAATACTAAATGGGCCCCAATAACATTGGGGAAAATGATAAAAAAGTTCCCACACCTCTCCTAGAACGTAGATGGTACCTGCACGATCGTGCCATTTGGGCGTTATCTGTGAAACAGGTCACCTATGAAATTTTACGAGTCATACATTTTTAGCTCAAAGTGGATTGAAGAAATAATCTTAATTTATCGAAAATTGTTATAATTAAGGAAATTAATGATTTATATTTAACTCTTTTATTAATTCATTATTTATTTACAGTAAAAATCTTTTGTTTTGTTTTCGACAAGTATAAATATCCACATTGCATTTCTCTCAACATGTTTTCAAATCTGCACTTGCGAGGCCTTGAAATGTCATCAACACTTCAAAAAGGGCTATACATGTCAAGCCTTTTATCCTGGAATGGTCAGGATAAAAGCCATGACATGTGTAGCAGGTGGATTATAACGCTTCGATCTTTTTCCGAGTTTTCTGTTATCTTCATCATCAGTTAAAATACTTCTGTTAGTAGGCGGAGAGGCTGATAACGCTTCAACTATCCCTAATTTAAATTTTAAGCGATCCATTTTGATTTTTGGAAGAATTTTATTTGATATTGCATCTTGTTTGCACAGAAACCAAGAATATGCAACAGCCAAATAAATGTAATGAATGTGTTCAAGAGAATTTTATGGTAAAGAATGATCCAAAATTGTCTTTCCGTTTCAAATATTCCCATGTGTTTCTGCATCGCTCTCATCTGAACTTGATTTTTTTTCCAGCATATACGATTCATAAGTTTTGTTATCTGCATTGTCATCATCCGAGAGATCATTATGTTCTGATCTAACAAGGAGAGGGCTCTTCTAAGGAAATTCATTTGGGGTCGTGACTTGGTGTAATATTAGTACTCATTTAGGGTGTTAAGCCCTCAATGTAAATCTGTCGAATGGCCAGTCAATTCAGAGAAAAAAGCCTTCGAAATTCATGCTTAGCTTTTATACAATTAAATTTCAATTTCCTCCAACGATTTCGTAGCTTGGTTGATATATCGTCTGCATAATCTGCACGTGGTCTGGGTTCGATACATCGGTCAATTTTTTTTCATTTAATTATTTTTAAAATTAAATAAACTTATTTATGAAATGTTTATTAAATATTAAATGATATTTTATGTAATTATTTTTGTATTTTATAAAGTAAAAACAATTAAATAAATTTATTATTTGAATTATTTATTTTTAAAAGTATTATTAATAAAAATATTTAAAATAATTATTAATTGAAATTATTAATAATTAAAACGGTATATAAAATATTAGATAAATTAATTATATTAATGTTATAAAAAATAATTATTGATTAAAATTTTCAAAATAATTATATTTAAAATTATATAAAATAATTATTATTTAAAATTATATAAAATAATTATTATTTAAAATTATATAAAATAATTATTATTTAAAATTATACAAAATAATTATTATTTAAAATTATACAAAATAATTATTATTTAAAATTATATAAAATAATTATTATTTAAAATAATTATTGTTTAAAATTATTTAAAATAATTATTATTTAAAATTAAGCAGAATTATTATTATTTAAAATTAAGCAGAATTATTATTATTTAAAATAGTGTTTCTCAAACTGTGGGGCACGCCCCCTAGGGGGAGGCATGATAACCCTACAAGGGGGGGCGAGTATATCGAAAAGTCGAAAAAAAAATTATTTTAAAAATTTTTAATTTACTGAAGATAAGCTTAGTAAAAAATACATTCTGACATAATAAAAAAAATAAAATACATATTTACATTGATATAATACACTTAAAAATGTATCAGTATTACGCAATGTATTTCATAATTAAATTAATAGTACTAAGTTATGAACAAGTTTAATAATTATCAGTGGCCTTATGGGCATGCCATAAAATTATATATGAAATTGAATACGTATCTTGATAACTTATACGGTTTATAATTTACGCCGTATTGCAGCTTTAGAGTTAAAGTACATTATTATTGTTTTCAATACATTATTGTATAAGGGGGGGGGGACGCGATGAAAATTATGACTGAAAATTGGGGTCGCGAATACTGAAAGTTTGAGAAGCACCGGAGTATCCCATATTAGGGAGTATTTGAAACATTTCATTCCCCTCTCTATGGATGCAGAGTTAGGAAGTAAATCTTAAGAATAACATCATTTAATGATATTAATTAACATAAATATGAACAACAAAATACAAATATTCCTCCAATATAAATAAAAAGTTAAAATTGAGCATTTTTTTATGTATTATAAAGTGACCAACTGTCCTCCTCTTATAAGTTCTGTCCTTCTTTACAATATTTTAAAACTGATCTGTTAATCTTTATTCAGAGATGAACCAGACATGTTTCCAATATGTCGAAGAATGGTCTGAAACAAATATCACAGGAAATAACAGTTTTCAATGGTGTTTTTTGACTTCATCACAAGTAAATTGGGCAGAAATAAAAAATTGTGCTGAGTTTTTATCGAAAGAAAAACCTGATATTAAAATCAGTGACAATTTTCTGTTTGAATAAGTTAGAAGACTGAATGTATATTTAAATTCTAATAAATAGGGACAATTGGTAAAAATCAGCGAAAAATCATTTCAAAAATGAACACATTTCATATGCTAATTTAGTTATTCTTATTGAATTTATGTTGTGCTGACCTGGAACTAATGCATAAATTGAAAAGGTTTTTTCAATGGATAATGATTTTTGGACAAGTGAGAAATCAAGATTCGATGTTGATACTTTAGCTGGTACAAAGGATATTTTTTGCTACGAAATTTCCGATGTATTAGGAAATTATATGTTGAGAGAAAAAAATATTCAATGGGAAAATACTCGTTGAAGTAAATAGTTAAAAGTAATGCAAGCGTAATTAGCGTATTTTTATTGGAATTAAAAAAATGTTTCAAGTATTAAAGTTGTAACTTTTTCTTAAATTTTTCGCGCGCGTCATCTTTTTCATTGTAAAAAAACTGGTCACCTTATATATTATGTATATTTTCAAACCTATTTATATTAATAAGAAATAAACAACATAAATTAAACATTAAGAAAATTATTTTTTATTCAAACTTGTCCCTGTACCATTCCGCTTCCTATCGCAATATCTGGGGTATAATGTGTGATTTTCTATTTGGCATGACTCTGAACGTTCAGTAGTTAAATAACTTTTCCGTTGACTAAAAATATTTTTCATGTGAGAAAAGATTTGTTCCTGTTAGGCATGTAGAACCAAAAACGGTAAGCATAGTATATGCAATTTTCTTCAAATACTTAAATGTCCTCAGCAATGACATCCATCAATTAAAAATAGCCGTCCATGAATTGATAGTTATCTTCCACAATTTTTTCGTAATTCCGTAAATTTTGATTTCCAAAATTTTATATTATATATATATATATATATATATATATATATATATATATATATATATATATATATATATATATATATATATATATAAAAAGATGTTAGTTCAAAAGTTCCATTTCAAAAGTTTTTTTCATTCTACTTCGCTCAAACATTGTCTAATGTCTAAGTTGATGCAGAATGTCAATAAGAATTTGTACCGTGTGAGAAATTTAGAACGCATGCCAAAGATTGTCGACGCCTAGCCCAGACAGTTGCAACGTTTATAACCTGCCCTGACGTCTCGTTCGACAAAAGATTTTACCTGTGCCGTCTAGTCTTAAATATGCACCTTAATCGATTATTCCCTGTGGAGAAAACTACGGTTGAAAAGAAAGAGGCTTCAAGTCTTCAAACAATATTTTTCGATTTCATATCATCTTCAATATATTTAAAAGAATATTTTTTTTTAAAAAAAAAACTTATGTTTTCTTACTTTTCCATAAAGATGCTTTGTATTTTAACTTTTACTTTATTAATTTAATTTTATATAAACTTTTTTATTTATTTATTTTTACTCTGGTGTAAACTAATTTCTTTTTTGACAGCTTTTTAAGGAATGAGAAATTTAAGTAATCCAATAAAAAATGTGGCATATTATGTTAGTTAAACATATACACTAAAACAGATCTTTTCACGAAAAAAAAAAACGTAATCTATCTTTGCACTCACAATAAAAATTGATTTATTTAGTTATACGAAAAGACAGTTTAATTGAAAATATGAGGTTTTCTGAGCTGAATAAAAAAAAATCTTCTATTCATATACTAGCTTTTATTAAGACAGGTGTATATGAGTGAGTGTGTTTCAACTCTATTATTGAATCTGGCCTTCATGCCGCTTTTAATAAAAAATAAAAATATGAATACATTTACTTCTATTGTTTTTATACAAATATTTTCGTTTACCAAATTAATGGCTTTAAAACTTTGAACAAAATCTCTTGAAGTTTTATAATAAAAATGTCAAATATATAGGTATATTAAACGAATAGAATTTTTTTAAAACTTTTTTCTATAATTTTAAAACTTACTTATGCGGAAAAGATGTTCTCTGGTATGTAGACATGGGGGGAAATAACTTTTTATGTTAAGTGCTGAGAGAGAGACGTAAGGGAACTGAAGTTAAGATATTTTAGCTTTTTATGATAAAAAATTATAATATTTTTTACTTAAAGAAGAAACATTTTAGTACTTTTTAATATCTACCACGATGAGAGGTTTACTTACGCCAGAGAATCGAGCTCACCCAAAGGGTTTAGAGCTGTATCCAACCCTCCGAGAAGTATGTTATTTTTAAATTAAACAAAAAAAACATGTACAAAAAGGTCCTGAATGAGAAACCCTCCCCCGAAATTCTTGAGAACTGGGGGAAGAATACAACAAAAACACTTTACAATTACAATGCAAATACAAAGAAAAAGAAGAAAAAAAGAACATACAACAAACACGAACACACACAGGTGTGTGCTATCTGCTATCTTCTAAGTAAAGGGTGTTTTTTTAGAGGTATAGAACTTTAAATTGCAATAAAACAACGATGTATTATTCGATTGACATGAATTTTTTTTTATTCGAAAGATAATCTTGTGGCATTACATTTTAAATACGATTTCTGGCCTATGACTACCACGGCTGGCTCGGATGTAGTCCAATCTAGACGTCCAATTTTCGATGATTTTTTCCAACATTTGTGGCCGTATATCGGCAATAACACGGCAAATGTTGTCTTCCAAATGGTCAAGCGTTTGTGGCTTATCCGCATAGACCAATGACTTTACATAGCCCCACAGAAAATAGTCTAGCGGGGTTAAATCACAAGATCTTGGAGGCCAATTCACAGGTCCAAAACGGGAAATTAGGCGGTCACCAAACGTGTCTTTCAATAAATAGATTGTGGCACGAGCTGTGTGATATGTTGCGCCATCTTGTTGGAACCACAGCCCCTGGACATCATGATTGTTCAATTCAGGAATGAAAAAGTTAGTAATCATGGCTCTATACCGATCACCATTGACTGTAACGTTGTGGCCTTCATCGTTTTTGAATAAGGATTCCACCAGCCCATAAAGCGCACCAAACAGTCAGTTTTTCTGGATGTCACGGTGTTTCGACATACACTTGTGGATTAGCTTCACTCCAAATGCGGCAGTTTTGTTTGTTGACGTAGCTCTTCAACCAGAAGTGCGCTTCATCGCTAAACAAAATTCGCTTATGAAAATCGGGAACAACGGCCATCTCGTTTTGGGCCCATTCGACGAATCTACGCTTTGCTTGATGATCGTTTTGATGAATTGCGAATCCAAACTGAGAATAAATCACTTGACAGCTGTTAAATCGGTCTCCATCTTGGAAAGTAATGCCAAATTAAACTTCTATACCTGGAAAAAAAATACTTTTTAGAAGGAAAGACCCTGAAACAGACATAGGACACGAGATGGAAAAAAAGAGAAAGAAATACAGGAAACAAAAATAACAATAACTAAAAATTTACAAAGAAAAAAAATATCTAAGACATTCACGGCTTTTTTAGTATCGAATTATTTAAAAAAAACCTATTGTCGAAACAAGAATCGTACTGTTTCGACAGACCCGTAGGGGAGGGAAGAAAGCTATAGAGCACAGGGGTGCTCTAACTCCCCCTCTCGGCGGCATGCACACGACAGGTATTTTAAGCGGTCCGCAACATGCGACTAATGGAAAAAGCACACTATAAGACCAAAGCAAAATTGATCAAAATATGAAAACTCATTTTTGGCTTTTATTTTAATACAAGATTAACTTTTCGATCAAACACGCACACAAAATTATTTATTTTTATGCGTTTTTTACTGAGTTATGGCATACTTTTTATTTCCTTTCATTCATGTGACCAAAAAAAAGCCTTTTGCTTACATTCTACTACTAAAAAACCAAACTGATAGCAGAATTGATATATTTGGTTACTTGATTGATAAAATTTCCCGCTAAATTTTTAGTACGTCGGTCTCCAGTAACTGAATTTCTTAGTTCAATGGGCCATGGCCGGGCCCCTCAGAAAAGGCCGGAGGGCCCATGCGGCCCGCAGGCTGAGTACCACTGCTGTAGAATTATGAAAAATGTATTACTTCTTACTAAGTATTTATTTTTTGATAATCATCGTTTTTTAGTTCTATTATACTGCAGAAAAAGAATTTTATTTTGAATCTAAAACGATCCTACTAAAATGAAGTCTTTTCCCATTTTTTTTAAAAAAAATCAACCCCTTTGTGGCAATATTAAATTTTGTAATAATTTTTTAATTATTTTTCTCCTAATACCTATACCATAGGACATCTTTCCTCATAGGTAAATTCGAATCAATATAATACAGATATTTTTTCCCCTTCATATAACCGTAATCCTCTTCCCCCCTATCCACACATAAAATATTTGTGTGTGTGTAGTAGAAGTTCAACATTAACTACAGGCATCTTCGATTATTGCTTTCTCGCTCATCAAATATCCTTAGTGCTAGTCAAGGATGTCTTAAAGCAAGGGCCAAACTGGGCCCTGACCCGGAGAAGGACTCGTTTCGTTCACATGACTTAGTCATAAAAAGACCATGAACCGGGTAATTTTAATCGTCAAATATTCCCGTGCATATTTTCTAAGAAACAGAGAATTTCAGACTGCATGTCATCTGGTAAAAGTCGTAAGACAGTATTGTTATGTGATGACCGTTGTCCATGTCTAGGCCTAGGGCAAGGGCCATAAACAATAATTGAACTCATTTAGTTGAAATGAGGTCATCGGTCGAGCTGGTTTGTGCCTAAGTTTGTGAGACTGTTAGTCGTGCACATTTATTTGTTTCAAATAACCGTTTATGTATTACCGTGTTTGATAATACATGCTATATACTGTCTATTTTTAAAAACCAAAGCAGGCTCTAGCAGTTTTGACGCCACGGACAAAAATTGAAATTCCGCCCCTCTCTCCAGAGCAAAAAAAATGTAATTAAGATAAATGTTTACATAAATACGCATCTATAAAACTTGAAGAACTTCAACAGACAAAAAAGAGGAGGAGCATTATATATATATATATATATATATATATATATATATATATATATATATATATATATATATTTATATATATATATATATATATATATATATATATATATATATATTATTTTAAGTCTAAAAATTCAAAATAATTCGAAATTAAAGTATCCGACTACGTTCGGAGCCGTGATTTTGCAAAAGCGTATAAAGGGCTAATATTTAGGGTCACTAAGATTAGAAAATGCATATAAAATTGTTTTAAGATGAGTATTAGAATAAAAAAAGTTATTTAAGTACAATATTCTGACCAAAAATGAACATGGAATGACCTATTTTCAAAATATTCTCCTTTGGTGAAAAATGCTTCTATTATAATAATATTTGCCTGTGTATAGCTCAGACCTCTGTACAGCAGCTCAACTAGAATTTTTGAAATATATAACTTAGAAGTGGGTTTATCCATGTTTTACGACAACAGAGGGGAGAAATTTTAAGAAAAAAATGCCGCCGATAATTATTTCAATGGCTTGTAACTCTGAAAATAATGTGAATTTTTTCAAAAAAATCATATTTGAGCCTCTGTGCAGAGGTCTGAGCTATATACAGGCAAAATATTATTACAATAGAAGAATTTTTCACAAAAGGAGAACATTTTGATAAAAGATTGTTCTAAGTTAATTTTTTTTTTACCAAAATATTGTATTTAAATAATTTGTTTTTGTCAAAATGTTCTTAAAACAATTTTATACATGTATTCTAACCTAAGTGACACTAAATATCACGAAAATTATCCATTTATGCGCTTTTTTTTTTAAATCATGGTTCCGAACGTAGTCGGATACCTTAAGAACACAATTACTGTTATTATTTCAAACGAGTAGAATGTATGATAAGGAATCATTCGTTTCAGCCGGCCAATTTCTTCGAAAAATAGTCTACGGATGGTGGGGATCACAAACGTCTGTTTTAACTTAACACATTTAACAACAACAGTAGTAGTAACAACACTCAAGACTAAAAGAAAACATTTCCTGTGTGTGTGTATGTCTGGTTTCCTTATATCTACCAAAACCTCTAATTACCCCCGTCCCCATTTGGGTAGCTGACACCAGACATCGTAAGGGTGAAAGGAATGTCCGATGCAATTTCCCTCCGGGATGGGGAAAAAGTTTCTAGAAAAAGATATGTAAAAGTATTAAATTTCATGATTTAACATATGCCCCTTTCTCGAATCCTTTAAGATTTCAACATAAAAGAAAACTGTCACTAATCATATAGATTACAAAATAAAGAAATAAGATTCGTTAAATGTGTGTGTGGGAAATACCAAATTCACACCCAATAATATATCAGAAAAATATTGAATTTTTTGTAACGAGAAAAATATTTTTCAAATTCGATCTAAATGTCACAATCAAAATTTGTCGTTCCTGGCAGGGGTTTGGTTTTTGTGATCCAGACTTCTGTGCCGTATCTGGCCAGGACAGGTACGAGAGAGGCTGTGAGAGGAGCCATTCGGCGACACCTCCTGCAGTTTCTACAGTTCCCTTTTATGCTTTTAGACAGGTTACGACAAATTAGGGCGTCTCAGCTCTATTCAGTTCGTTCGGGAGGATAAAAAGAGTAAATGTTACAACATTATCAGCAAAGCACTCCAGAGCAATATAATCTGACGTCATGTTTTTTTTTTTTTTTTCAAATGGCTAGTATTATTTATTTAGGTTAATTTAAGATGACCCATCCCTTTAGGAACCGTGATTTTGAAAAAGTGAATAAATTAATACTTTTTTTTCATATTTAGTATCAGTTGAATTAGAACACACATATAAAATTGTTTAAATATTATTATTACAAGATAAAATTAATTAAATACAATTTTTTGATTAAGAAAAATGAAGAAAAAAATGACATATATTTTTAAAATATTATTCCTTTAAGAAAAACGCTTTGATATTAAAAATATTTCGCTTATATATAGCTAATACTTCTCTACAGAGAACGGACCAAAAGTTTTAAAAAATTTACATTATTTTCAGAATATTACGAACAATCAAAATAATAACCGGATTTTTTTTGTTGTTGTTGAAATTTCTCTTCTTTGATATAATAAAACATGAATGAATCACTTTCTAAATTACAGAGTTGAAAAGTTTTTTAGTTCACACACAAACTCCGTGTAGAAGTCCTAACTATATGTAGGCAAAATATTATGATAGAAGTATTTTTCATGAAAAGAGAATGCTTTGTTTGGAAACGTCATCTTTCCTTTATTTTCTGCCAAAAAAAAACTGCATTAAAAGTAATTTTTTATTGTAATAATATTCGTAAAACAACTTTTTATGTGTATACTCTAATTCAACTGATACAAAATATCAAAACAAGCTTTATTTACATGTTACTGACATAGCAATTACGCTTGCGAACGAAGTCAATAACCTGAAAGGAAATAATTTCATGATTTAACAGCTTACGTTCTCTGTAGCGGAAATTTAAATCATTTTATTTTCTTCAAATATATAATTCAATACTTAACTTTCAGATAGAAGAGCTCAAAATTGTGCGCAGAGAACTTGCAGGTACATCTTAACAGAGTTAATGCTTGTACAGAGTTAATGCTTGTTCAGAGTTAATGCTTGAATTTCTTATCCCGGAAGTAAGCGCACACTCGATACTAACGTTAATGGACGCGCGGGGTAACTGAGTTAAAACGCATTCAAATTATTCAAAACAAAATTCTTAGAATCATTGCTACGCACCTTGGTACGTTAGAAATAGTGTCATTCATCACGACTTACACATGGAGCCGATAGATAATTACATCACTAGAACTTCTAGAAATGTTTTACTTCTATTCAAAATCATAACAACCCAGTAATTAAAGCACAAACACTATTCACGTATCCTCACGCTAAAATAAATTTTGCTTATAAAACGACAAAATGGAATCTGCCCTTAAAACCGCCGTAATTACAACAATAATACTTAATTGCTACACTTAAACAACATTTAAATGCATTTGCCTACATCAGAATTGGGATCAGTGATTAAAGCTGGCTCCTGCTTCAATTCCACAATTGTTCAGGCTGCAAGTTCTGTCTTGTAGTCTCCAT
The DNA here is from genome assembly GCA_019973935.1 of Trichonephila clavipes. Taxonomy (NCBI): domain Eukaryota; kingdom Metazoa; phylum Arthropoda; class Arachnida; order Araneae; family Nephilidae; genus Trichonephila; species Trichonephila clavipes. The sequence continues at coordinate 137,773 of BMAU01001885.1, read as the reverse complement.
TCTCTTTTTCATTCCAGCTGCAAAAAAAAAAAAAAAAAATCCCGCAGCTTCTCTATTTCGATTGCGTTTTGGTGCTCCTCGAACGCGTTTTTGGGGCTGTTAAGCCCCCCTTCCTTGCGCTCCTCCATTCCTGCCCGCGTAACGTACTTTTGTCTCGTTTTCGTCTGGCCGCGCTTCTTCCTCCATCCTCCCCTGCGGGGAGTGTATTCAGATATTGATTTTCATTGCTACTTTCTCTCCGCGAATTTGGGTATAAGCGATTCATTTCGCTGGCACCCGTTAAATCTAATTTTCGTTCGTTTCGTTTCGGTAACTGAGTTTGTGGTTCCCACGAGTACTAATTTCTAGTCGGTTTCTACTTTCTTTGTGATGAGGTTTATAACGGCATTGAATCCGCATTCTATCAAATAGGGAGACGGTAAAAAAAAAGTCGTCAACAACTTCTGAACAGTAACCCATAATGCAGGATATAGAATTGGGATTTGTGTTTGCTTAGAATTTGTGTGTATACTTGTTAAAACATTGGTTTAAGTCCCATATTGGCGGATATTTCAATAAGATGTTCTTGAGTTAATATGGATATCGGAGGTTGTTCACGCGCAAAAAGATTCAACACCCATTGCAGAATATGCAAGTGAATTATTATTTACATAAATTTCGATAAAAATAAAAAAAGGATATTTTTTTAAAATTTTATTTTAAACCATGCGCTGACAACCTGACGTTGTCCTAGGATCCCTGAATAAATTTTAATTTTTCACGGACTCCCTCAACAATATCGGGGACCTCTGGGGGTCCGTAGAGACCACTTTGGGAACCACTGTTCTAGAACTACAGCCCTTTAAGTTCATAAGGAATGTCATTTCTGTTAAATAAACGTTATTTCTATATATATTTTATATTTCTATGTAGAAGTTAAATTTTTTCTACTCATCTTTTTTTAAAATTTTATTTTAAAGCTCTTATTTTTACACCCGGCGCATAACGCGCACTCGTAAATTTCGATCTTACTTTTTGTGTTCAAAGTGCGTGTTACACGCCGGATTTTACGGTAGTTTAAATGGAACTGTGTTTTTAAAAATTTGAACAAAAAGAAGCTCTGTTTTTGTACTCATACATATGAATACAGTAAGAACCTGCTTAGCGCTGTTTCGGCTTAACCCTCTTTTATTTGAATTTCGGGGAATAGATTTAATTAATTAGATATAATTAACCAGATATAATTAACATTTAAGAAAACGAAATTTTATTTTGAACTTGTGTAACTGTTTATCTAAGTTTTCCTTACTATTTGTTTAAAAATGGAGAATTTTCGTAAAGCTTGAACATATAATACTGGAAAAATAATTCTTTGGGCAGTAAAAATAAGCATATATTTTATAATACATACTAGAACAAAACAGCTGTAAAAAAAGTGTACCTTAATCATAGCTATATCTCATTTGCTTGCCAGTTTAAAATTAAGTTGTCTAGCCTTTTCTATTAGTCGATTTTTCATGAATAATGCATCTATGAATGGAGCGAAATGTCCTCTATTTTTTTAATAGTAAAATAAAAAAAGGGCAAAATTAGAAGCATTTTAAAATCTCAGTTACCTTAAAAATTAGCTGACATGGCATGACTAGCCGGATTAAAGCTGTCCTCGCCAAATATAGCTAAACTCGGAACACATTTTCAAACAGAAAAATATTTGTTTTCGGGAAAATTTGCAACGTTGTAATTTTTGTATATATTTCTTCGTAATACTACGTTCTTAAAATTTTGAAACTATGTGTTAATCAACGGGGAAAACTCCTTTAGCATAACAGGATAGGAGAAGAAAATAGAGCAAATATTACATCAGAAAAGAAAATAATACATTTTTTCATATATACACATATATATATAAGTATAGAAAAAATAACAAAGTAAGAATACATCGTACTGATACTTACGACACAATATAAATATCATTTATCCCTTAAACCAATTATTCAATTTTTAGCAAACTATAGTTCATTCTATGGCCGTACTATTTACATAAAATTAAATAAAACAAGTAATATAAAAAATAAATTTTTAAGACGATTCCTACTTAGGTCAACAAAGACAAATTTTATTTTAGTTACTTTTGAGATTAAATAGTTCCTATATTTATTCATTTTTAAATTTAATTAATGAATTAATACTTGAAAAAACTATATTAATATCAAATGTCATCCACTACAAGTTTTAAAAAATGTATTTGAACTTGATTGTATACACAGAAAGTATTTTATGAACGATTGAAAATTTGAACAAGAGATAGAGAAGTGACTAATAGTAGAAATGTGTAGAGGTTTTATATATACATAAATAAATGTATATAAAGAGAGAGTGAACTTATAGTAGGAAGTAGGAATTGAGAGAGAGAGAACAACTAACCGCAATTGTCTTTGTGGACATGTTGAGGATGCGGATCCCTATATGTAAATATTACTGCACTTTCCCCCCACACACAAATCACTTTTTTAAATCACTCGATATTTCCCGTAAAAGTTGTCTGCATCTTTAATTAACAGTTTAAATCTTCATATTAGCTTAATTTGTGTGTTTTAATGTGTAGCAAAGATGTCTCTATTCAATAGTTTTTGTTTTTTGCTTTTTCTCTTACTTTTTTTTTAATCTTTGGTGCTTTGGATGTAATTCTTTTTTTTTCGTTCAAGGCACATAATTCTTCTCTTTTTTTTTGTTTGAATTTAGTTCTATAATTATATAACTGAAGACTTAATTCTTACTTATATTTATACCGTTTTTTCTAAATTTATTTTTTTATTTTTCCCTGGTTAATTAATTACTCGTGTTCCCTGGCACGCTGGTTCGGCTCTCTTTCTACATATTTTTCATCAAATACTGTGTATTTGCTATTTTTTCTCAGTAAATTATTTATATATACTCTTTGCTTCCTTACTCTTTCAAAGAATTTTATGCCTTTCATGTATAGTAAATAACGGAACATTGCAGTTCATATTAAACATTATTATATTATTAGTGTGTGTGCGTGAGTGCACGTGTTTGCATGCGTGTTTTCACATGCATGCATGTGCGTGCGTGTGGGCGTTCTTGCATGCGTGTGTGTGTGCACTTAATAAAGCTGTAGCTTTAAAACCCCTTTGGGTGAGCTCGGCTTCCTTGGACATACCGTCAATAACACTCGCTTTGCTATAAAGAGCGGCGTTAACTATAAATCAAATCGTAAAACATATATTGGATACAGATAGTGGTGCACACAAGGGGGGGTCCGGGGGGTCTGGACCCCCCCAAAAAGCCCTTGATTTTTTTCCGATTGATTATAATTCTAAGTATATAGTACGTAAACTTTAATTATTTGTTATTAATGATTAATTTTATTAATTAATGCTAATTATTTATTCAATAATTAGTTTATTACTGTGTTTTGCTCCCGAAAATCGACAAAATCAAAAGGAGCATGATAGAAAAAGGGTGAACTTTTGACCCCGTCCCCCCCCCTTGAAAAATTCCTCTGTGCGCTACTGGATACAGCAAATATGTACATATATACAATATTAATGAATACAATACTACAAAAATGTTTAATGTTTGCGTGAGCTTTATTTTAAATTGTAAAATAAATTTGTGTCTCACTCAGTGGTGCCAAACAGGCATTTATCAGGGGTCGAGGGTCGAGAGACCACCATTCTCGTATTATACACTGATGCTCAACCAAACATATTCTTTTGATTTAGTCGATTTCTGGAACAAAAATACAGTAAAAAATAAATTATTAGATACATAATAATTAGTATTAATTAATAGAATGAATTTTTAATATTAATTAAATTTTGCATACTGTTATACACACAAGATTATAATCAATTTAAAAAATCAAAGGCGATTGGAGAGGGAGGCCTCTCGGAGTCCCTGGACTCCCGCTTTGCTTATATATAACCTTTGACAGTAAAATTTGGTGGATATTCCTGTAAATTTAACGTAGATGAAATATTAACGAAAGTTACTGTCTTTCAAAATAATAACCTCCCATAACCATGCCACTCTAGGACACCCCCCCTTGTGTACGCCACTGCAGAGGTTGCATAACTAAGACTTCTGTACAAAGCATGAACTAGGGTTTTTGAAGAATTAAGGTTATTTTTAATTGAACTAATTGAAACAATAATTCTTCCCTTTTTGTTAAAATTCCTCTACTCTGATTAATTAAAATATGAATAAATTCACAATTAAATTATATATTTCGAAAACCCTGGTTCAGACCTGATATAGAAATTTCAGCTATATGCAGGTAAAATATTATTATAGATGCATTTTTCATAACAAGGAGAATGATTTGAAAATGTCTTTTCTTCTTGTTTTGCCAAAAAAATGCATTTAGGTAATAATTTATTCTAATAATATTCTTAATACAATTTTATATGCATATTTTAATTGAAGTGTCACTAAATATAAACAAGTAATATAAAAAAAATTAAGTCAATTCCTAGTTTGAATGAAGGAATAGAAAGTATTTGTATTTTATTACAATTGAAATTTTGAATAAGATTATATATATATATATATATATATATATATATATATATATATATATATATATATATATATATATATATATATATGGAGAGAGTGAGCAAATAGTAGGTAACAAAAAATTATGATGTTTACATTTGCACAAAACAAATATACAAAAATTTTGCTTATTGCCTTCGCTATTTTCGAAAAAAGAAAAAAAAAGCAATTTAAGTTTTACCTGAATGATTCCACATTAAAAGAAGTAATGAGTTATTTTAAGCATGGAAATTTTACCAAAGACCACATAATACAAAAATAATAATTCAGTCAAAAAAATAATCCAAATTATTTCCGCTATAGAACTCAAAGTGATCTATTGATGAAGAAAATGCCCAGTTATAGAAAGGCGACATCATTGTCTAATAAAGGCTTAGCTGTCTGCCGACTCGGTATCTTTCTTTGACATTTTAACAAAGGTATACCTGAAAGTCACCTCTTAACAAAAAAAAAAGGTAAAGGTATAAAGGTATACCTGAAAGTCACCATATCAATTACAGTCTTCTGCTTAGATGCTTGGAAAAGATGTCTGGCAGCCAACCAAGGAGAAAGACCGTCCAGTGTGATCACTCTTTTATACTTTACCTCTATTATACCTGACCGATGGTTTATAAAAGGCAAAATAAAATAAAGTCTCTAGCGACTTTGTCTATTGTCTACTGTCTGCAAAATTGCGAGCACAACTGGCGCCCACGGGAATTTTTGAAGGGAGGTTCGAGGTTTGAAAGTGCAACGTTTTCACATCACACCTTTATACGTCACCAAACATTCTCTTATGATTTTATCGGTTATCAAGAACAAAAAATAGTATCAATTAAATTATTGAATAAATACTTAACATAAATTAATAAAATAAATTGTTAACAACAAATGCTTAGTTAAATTTTGTACCACCGTATTTATTCGAATCCAAGCCGCCATCGATTTTAATCCGCACCCCGAATTCTTAAAATTTTTTTGTGAAATAAATGTTGTCATCGATTCTAAGCCGCCCCCACAATTCTCTACACGTTTTTGTGAAAAAATAAAAAGTTGTGTAAAAAGGTCATCAATATCCGATATTTCAGAATTTTTTAGAAATTCAATGAGAAATAACAAGAAGTTAATAATTTATTTATTTATTACCATATTAAAAACTTTCAAATACATACATGAACCTATAATTACTCTAAGCGTCAGTATCATGTTTCGAAAACCATTCGTCACTCCCACTGTCACTGATAACTTCGGAATTGGTTGATTGATTGATTGATTGAATATTAACGTCGCACTGTTCAGCTACACGAGGGCTTTTGGCGACGGACCACGTAATTTTGAACCATGGTCAAGTGACGTGGACGACACCTGAGCTGGCACCCCCCTCTCCTAACTACCACACCACACCAACGGGAGGACGTTTCAGCTCTCGACAGATTTACCGTGCATCGCTGCCCTACACGGCGGGTCTTTAGTGGTACTGGGCTCGAACCTGTGACAAAGCAAGCCACAGTCCGATACCTATACCACTCGGCTACCGCGGCCCCCTTCGGAATTGGTAGCGGTGTCACTTTCCGAAGTATCCAATGCATCTGTTATGCAACATTTTGTTTAAAGAATGTATTTTAAAAGAATGAAAAAGAATTATTAAAGTATCCGAATACGTTCGGAACCGTGATTTTAAAAAAGCGCATAAATGGATAATTTTCATGATATTTAGTGTCACTCAGATTATAATACATGCATAAAATTGTTTTAAGGACATTTTGACAAAAAAAAATTTATTTAAATATAATATTTTGGCAAAAGATTAACTTAGAATAATCTTTTTTCCAAATGTTCTCCTTTTATGAAAAATGGTTCTATTATAATACTATTTTGCCTGTATATAGCTCAGACCTCTTCTACAGAGGCTCAACTAGAATATTTGAAAAATTCACATTATTTTCAGAGTTACCACCAATTGAAATAATTATTCTCGTTTTTTTCTTAAAATTGCTCCCCTCTGTTGTCGTAAAATATGAATAAACCCACTTCTAAGTTACATATTTCAAAAATTCTAGTTGAGCCTCTGAACAGATGTCTGAGCTATATACAGGCAAAATATTATTCTAATAAAAGCATTTTTCACAGAAGGAGAACATTTGGGGAAAGAAGATTATTCTAAATTAATTTTTTGCCTAAATATTGTGTTTAAATAAATTCTTTTTGTCAAAATGTCCTTAAAACAATTTTATGTATATATTCTAATCTGAGTGACACTAAATATCAAGAAAATTATCCATTTATGCGCTTTTGAAAATCACGGTTCCGGACGTAGTCGGATACCTTAAAGACTGTCGAACATTTGCAAGTAAAAATTGTATTGTCTTATATTTCTATCGACGTATACTTGTTTCAACCGTGTCTGATATGCAGTGGCGGCTATTCTCCGTTCTTTACTGCATATAAAATTGCCTCCCTTTTCATACTTGCTGCACACTGATCTCGTCTTGTGGCTATTGCCGATATCTTTGATGTTTAGGTGATCAAAGAAAGCGTTTACAAAAAAATTTCGTAAATACTAGCAGAAAACGATGTTTAGGATAGACTGAATTATTGGAGCTAAACTGCGGAATGGAATAAGTCATTGATGCAACTGGCGGGAATAGACGGCAACTTTTAAGGTGTTGGAACTTAATTTTCCCCATACAACAAATTTTTTTGCATTTGATTCTAAGCCGCATCCAATTTTCAGTGGCATTAACAATGGAAAAATGGTGCGGCTTAGATTCGAGTAAATGCAGTATATATGTAGGGTTATAGTCAATCGGGGGGGTGAGTGAGTGAGTTAATATTAACGTCGCACTGTTCAGCTACACGAGGGCTTTTGGCGACGGACCACGTAATTTTGAACCATGGTCAAGTGACGTGGACGACACCTGAGCTGGCACCCCCCTCTCCTAACTACCACACCACACCAACGGGAGGACGTTTCAGCTCTCGACAGATTTAACGTGCATCGCTGCCCTACACGGCGGGTCTTTAGTGGTACTGGGATCGAACTCATGACATGCCTGCCATAGTTCGGGGGAATCAAAGTCTATGGGGCTTCGGATCCCCAGGAATCTTTCCTTTATGTGCGCCACTGGCAACCACCAATGAAATATGTTGCATGCAAAAGCAGAATAGAATGTCTCTGTTTTAGGATAACTAAAAAAAAAAGCATAAAAAACAATGATTGAGAATTGATAAGGAAAGTGATATATGCTCAAAATAATTCAAATCTTCTATAGTGCTGTTTATTTTTTTAACGGTGAACAGTCGAACAAAAATTTCAAGAACTTATGCGACTGTATGAGTACTTCAAAGTCAATGCCAGTGGATTGATGGAAGAGCTTTAATATCTGAAAGGAAAAAAATCATTTCTCCCGAAAAATCCCCTATCAAAAATTCAGTAAAATATTTGCACTGCAATTCCTTCCATGCAATATTATTATTTATTTTGTACTCTTTCAGATTCTTGTATCATTTTACATTATTTATCTATGTACTATATATGTAGCCATTTCTCTTAAGTAACATTTTGATTCTAAAAGACTGCTAAAATTGTCTGCTAATCGAAAGTCCAACCAGTTTACCAAAGCAGCAATAAAAATACCCGATCTGCTGTTCAAATTATTTAAACATGTGTTTTGTTAGAAAGTTTTGAAAATATATGTATGGCAAAATAAAAAATTTATTCTTTTGCTTATGATTTCAGAATTCATTCATTCCAGTGTAGGCTTGGAATGGAAAATTAAACATTACCTTATGTTTCATCCTCAGATCGTTCTTGTAGCGAACTCTTTTATGAAGACATTATTAAGATTATAGTAAAGACAATATGAAAAATAGAAAAATTTCAAGTATATTGCGCGAAACAATTTCTTTGTTATAAAATGTATACACAGTGATTTTCATTTAACATTAATATTTTTTTCTTATTTTTATTCGTTTTACTAGACCAAGGTTGAAAGTTATGAGGTTTATCGCCAATAGCGTCCATCGATTTGCTTTATAATGCGACGTGAATAAAAAATCAGTAAATTAATCGTCAAATTCCAGGTCAAACGATTTTCTTACTTTAAAATTTTTTTCTATAAAAAGGGGGGAATTATTTGCTGAAGTCGCCATTATGGTAATCTTAGAACGAAATAAAGTCAGCGGGTTGCAACAGAGCAAGAAACGGTAAGAAAATCAAATTCTATCGTCGTTTAACACGCGAAATATATATACAGTGGTCCACAAAAGTGTTCGTACACTTGCAATTTCTAATAAAATGTAATGTTTTCGACTAATAAAAATTAATATATTGTAATTGTAATTTTTTTTATGATATCTGCAACTTATTTTTAATGGAATGACATAATTAATTTTTTAAAAATAGTGTAACTATTTTTTTAAAAAATTAATAATCAAAAAGCCACTAAAAATTACGCCCCAAAAGTCTTCGTACACTTAACAAAAATCTCAAATTTTCTTTAAATATTGTATTTCTTTCTTAATATAGTGCTTAGTAGGATAGGTTTTAGTGTCTATAACCACTTTTAAGCACCTTGGTATAGATTTAATCAGTTTTTTGTAATTTTTAGATCGATTTTCCTCCATTCTTCTGTGATTATTGTTTTTACTTCACATTTTGTGTTTATTTGTTATGTTTTCTTTTTTTTACATCAAAATCTCACGAAGTATTTTCTACTGGGCTAAATAAAGTGATTGAGGAGGTGTTTTCATAATTTGGGGACAGAGAGAGTTATAGAGACACCAGGGGCGTATATTGAGAACAGCGCGCTTGACGTCATTACCCTGTTTAAAAATGAAGTTGTTTCCAATATCCAAATTTCGCATGGATAATTAAAAACTTTTCTTTAAAATATTTAAATAGAGCTCATGATTCACAATATCAACAAAAAATACCAAATTACCTGATTCTGTGGCCGATTTACACCCCCACACAAAGACACTTCCACCTCCATGTTTTATTCATCGTACTAGATTCTTGTGATTAAGTTTCAGAAAATTCAAAATTGACAGCAAATTAATTGGGATGCCAGATAATTCAACATTTTTGGTTCCGATGAGCCTATAATAGCTTGTAAATGAGAAAGTAAGAAGTTTAATCCCATGAATTTATATGGAACAAGAACTCCTCCACCTCCATGCTTCAGCATTGAAGTGAATATGTTCTGGCGTGGTGGTGTAAATGGGCCTCAGAATTAAGCAATTTGGTATTTTTTGATGGTATTGTGAATCATGAGCTCTATTACAAGCTTTTATTTAACTTGCAATGTAAAATGTTCAGGTGGAATCTTGCAACTAAATTTTGAAGCAGATATCTTCAACCGATTGAGCTCAATTTTTGTATACACGCTTAGTTTGGATGACATTGCATGTTTTGCCGATCTATATTTCGATAGTTCCGAGCAAAGCTACCAACAGTTAATCAATAAAAATAAGGTAAATTAGTAATATTAATTAGTATAATTAAGAATTTGTTATTATATAATAATTTATTTTATTAATTAATGCTGAGAGAGATTATTTATTCAATAATTTTTTTACTTTTTTTTGTTCCCGATAATCAGGGTTGTTTTAGGGCTTTTTGAGGTTTTGGGCCCCTATGCAAAAGTGAGCCCTATCTGTGATTTTTAAAAATAGTCAGTATATAGCATGCAATATCAAATATTCGTACATACGGTTATTTTATAAAACTAAATGGGCACGACTCACAAACCCAGGCACAAACCAGCTCGACCGATGACCTAGGCCTAAGCCTAGATATGGACAACGGTCATTGTATAATAATACAGTCTTGCCACTTTTGCCAATTTACATGCAGTTTGAAATCTTCTGTTTTTTTGGAGAATACGTATGGGGGAATATTAATTGACCATTAAAATTATCCGTAATATAATCTTATAAGGACTGAGAGGAGAACGAACCGAAGCCATTGGCTCGAGCCTAGGTGGCCCCTGCCTTAAGACGTCCCTGCCAACAATAAATAAAATCAAATCAATATATTTGGCAGCATATTGGGGTATGATACCAGAATGGTAGATTTTCGGCCCTCGACATCCCCCTTGAAAAAATCCTGTTTGCGCCGCTGGTCCCCTTTATTAGTGAAAATGCAGAAAAGGATAAATATTCCTCTCATACATTTCTAGCAGCTTTTACTTATATAACAAACACAACTTCGGGAGTACACTTGAATGAATGAGCTTCCATCAGAAGAGACAAGAACACATTTCGTATTTTATGCCCCGCTTTTAAGGGTTAATAAAAAGATGTTGAAATGATCTTTACGAGCAAAAACAACCCAAATCAATTTTGATTATTAGAGCAGACCAGGGGTGTAGCTACCACCGTATCAACGATACGAGGCACCCAAGTTACAAGGGCCCCGACTTGTGTAACTACAGTCCCCCTCAAAGGGGTCCCATACCTAAAAAGGGCCCTGAAGGAATTTTGATACAGGGCCCCGTCGGAGCTAGCCACGCCAGTGGTGCAGACATGCAATTTCAGAATGAAACACTTACGGTAATATTCATATGGTGATTTTTTCTCACAAGTTTGAAAATTTATTTCTCAACATTATGATATTTAGACAATAGTCTTTCTTGGATTCAGTCACAGAAATAAAAGTATCGTCCTATAGTTCTTACTTTATGAAGGAGTGGGAAATGTTACTTTTAGTAAAAATGCGCTTAACTATTATAAAAATATTAATTGGATCAAGACAATCTCTATCGCGAGCCTTACGGAAAGATCTTCCTCCCTCTCCTACGAAAAGGGGCACTTTATCACCGGGTGCAATACCTCAAAAGATAAGTGGAAAAAATATTTGGAAACAACAATAACAGGTCACACAAATGCAGCATACAGCAATTCAAATCCGTAATCACGATTTCGCATAAAACAAATGAAACACGCACAGTCGCTGTTAAATGTTTGACTTCAATGTTGCCTCATGGCATACACATCATTTGCGTGGGAGATACTTTTTGTATAATTTATAACAACTCTTGCGCCATTAAAACCCTTACTCACTCACTGACTTACACGGCTACGAAGAACCTTCTAGTGGATTTCAAATTTTTCTAGTCAAATAGTCATCCTGGACCCTTGACCCACAAGTAATCAAACGGTAGAAAAGATAACAAAGTCCAAACTTTCTGCAAAAATATTATTGTCCTACACAAATGTAGTTAACTTGTAAAATCGTACCCTTTGGGTGTCCTTGTCCTAGATTATCAGCTTGAGCTAGAGGTGTAGGAATAAATGAAGAACCAGAAGCTGCCATAATCTTAATATTACTTTTTTAAGATCTTGACTTAAACCAATAAAATATTAGGTAATAATATGATATGTGAGAGAATCTATTCGGTGGCGAAACACACGATATATAATTCCGAAATAACGTAACCCGGACCACTAGCAACATCTAACTCGTCTAAGCTAAATTTCAATGTAAACACAGATCCGAATATTAAAATGGTAACTCCTACCTCAATGTCCAACGAAACAGTAATCTATCTGATCCTAGTTAAAGTTGCGGTTCACTGGCGTAGAATAGTGTCTACCTTGACTACAGGTTCTCTGTCATGGGTAACCTCTCTTGACTGTCACTTAACTTCTCGAAATACTCTTCACATTTGCAACACGGACTATCATAACACTCCCCAAATGCCACCTCGCTTACTCTAAACTTCTGTTACTTAAAAGCTTCCTAATTTGCATCTTTCATTCACGTTTTACTTCTCGGGTTGGTTGGAAAAGAATTGCCATTTATTCTGGCCCCAAAGAACCCAAAAGGACATGTTAATGAAAAAACGCGTGAGCTCATCACAAACTTTTTTATTTAATATTTTTATTTATTCATTAATTATTAGTAAGTGAGATGATCGTAAGTCGAAAAGAAAATGGAAAAAGTCCTGAAAACATCACATTTTTAAAGTAAATTTTTAAAAAGGGTTTGACTACAAAAATATTGTTTGTTATACTGTCCTTTACATGGATGAAAATATTTCACTCTGGTATGGAAAGTTTTAATCTGAAAAGTTTCTCGGGTGTCATATTTCCTTATTATAAATATTCGTTTTTTGTTTTGCTGTTAGAGGCTACTAGCTGCGTTTCTTTCATTCAGTGGCGTACTCAGTGACGGGGCGGTCACCCCCCATAGACCAACAGATTTTTTAATTTTCCTGGAGATTATTCTTCAGCTCTTTCGTCCATGTGTTTTTTTTATGTAACCCCTCTTCCATAAGAGTTTCGCGAACGCTACTGCTTTTGAGGAGAATTCTTTTTTGATATCATTTTATCATTTCCAACAAAGTTATAACTGGTACTTTTCAGTTCTAATTCTCTTGAGTAAAATATTCTTTAACTATGATTTTTTAGTTTAAAAACCGCTTTCCGTAGAGATGACTTAATCTTATGCAAATACAACTTCTATAAGCGCTTGTCGTTGAATATGTGAGTTAATAGTTAATCGTTGATCTTTAAGCGTGAAATCCAAATTTTTGAAGAAGTGAACAACAACTGGATGGTCGCGTGGCTTGGGATTAATAGTCAACGTAGAATCCACCAGGGATTGATGAAGTAAACAACCTTGGAGCTGACCGAGCTATCGGGCTTCAAGACGGATAATAACAAGGAGTTTCAAAACTAGATGGGAATTTCAATAATCTAGTCATCCGATTAACGGTTAGGATTTCATATTGCTCCCTGAGGGAAGTTACTAAATTGTATATTTCATAAAGTGTTGAAGATAGAATAAAAATATTTTTAAGGTCAAATCTGTTTCTTCCTCAAACCTCTCAAATTCTCGATCTTCGGGTCACGACAAAGTATATGTCTAAAAATATTCTATTTATTTATTTCGGGTTTACAATAAAAGCCTTCGTACAATAATTTTTTGATTAATTAAATTAATTAACTTCAAAATTAAAAACAATACCTATTTCTAAAATTTTGCACATTATTCATTATTAGATAGATTCAGATGGTATTATAGTTTAGAAATATTACTGAATTAATAGCAATAATAATTCTTTATTAATAAATTTCCACATCTAAACAGAATCACAAGAAACAAACCTTTTGTCCACTAATTATCGTTTTTATGAACAAAAAAGAAAAAAAAATCTCAGGTTAGTTAAAAAAAAGTATTCAAGAAAAATCTCAAGTGTCTTTCAGGCGTAACAAGCAGCTCAACAACAAGTTTAAACTCACTTCAGTGATTGTGTGACATTTGATTTTTTTTAGAGCTACGTTCCTTATTACGCAATAGTCGTGAAAAAGTTACCAGTAACAACCAGTTTACAATACACCTGTTTTGAGTAAAACTTTTTGTTCACTAAATGTTAAAATGCAAATTTCCATCATTATGTAAAGAAGGGTTAATTAAATTGCTTTTAGATAATTAAGACTGATGGATTGTTACCAGTTTTGTCCAGTTGGTTTAATAATTGATATAGCAATTAAAAATGTTATTACTTATTTATTTATTTAATTGAAGACTGTGCATTTTTTTTAAAAATTTAAACTATGTTATTAGTTAGTCATTAATTTACAAAAAAATCATTTTATAAGGAATTAAATATAATGAAATTAGAAGAAGTATTAAAGAAGTTTTTCTATGTAGAGAGTATGTTGGTGAACCGTATATTCTGCTGGTAACGTGCACTTATATACTTTCAAATTATATTTTCTAATTTTAAGGAGTATTGTTGTATAACGCGCAACCTTTTTTCATGAACTCTGAAATTTTCATGTATAATCCTCTTACCTTTTGAAAAAACTGTGGTTCTCATTAAACCAACAGATCATGACATTTTTCACTTTACCGTAGACCTCTGTGGTCGCGGTAGCCGAGTGGTATAGGTATCGGATCGTGGCTTGCCTTGTCATGAGTTCGAGCCCAGTACCACTAAAGACCCGCCGTGTAGGGCAGCGATGCACGTTAAATTTGTCCAGAGCTGAAACGTCCTCCCATTGGTGTGGTGTGGTAGTTAAGAGAGGTGGTGACAGCTCAGGTGTCGTCCACGTCACTTGACCGTGGTTTAAAATTACGTGGTCCGTCGCCATAAGCCCTCGTGTAGCTGAACAGTGCGACGTTAATATTCAATCAATCCATCAATCAACCGTAGTCCTCTTCTACTTATCGGACAGTACAGAATTAAAACCCATGGTTATTTCTTAAAAGAAAACCGATTTCGAAATCTAATTTTTCCGAAAGGTGTTTTCATTCATGTCCGCAAGAAGAATGGATTGACGAAAATTGTGTGATATTGTGGATAAGTGAGTGAGTGAATATTAACGCCGCACTCTTAAGCTACTCGGGGGTTGGCGACAGAACTCGTAATGTTGAACCTTAGTCAAGCAAGGAGGATGACACTTCAGTTGGCATCCCTCTCTCCTAACCACCACACTACACCAACGGGAGGACGTTTGAGCTCTCGACAGATTTAACGTGCATCGCTTCCCTACACAGCAAGTCTTCAGGGGTACCCAGCTCGAACTCACGACACGCCAACCATGAGTTCGTTACCCTTACCACTAGGATACCGCTGCCAAGATATTGTGGATAAGAAATGTTTGATAAAAACCATACAGGTGTGTGTGTTTTAAGGAATCCAAAAAGTCTTTTAGTTTGGGGCAAGTTCAAATCCTATTTAACAGAGCGGTAGTTGTTAAAAATTAAGAGGTTCATCGCCAAAAGCCCTCGTGTAGCTGGACAGTGTAACGTTAATATTCACTCACTCATTCAGACGAAACGTTGAAGAATAAAAATTGCTTAACCATCCGAGAAAATAAATTTTATCTCGAGTGAGTGAGAGTTACACTCCCTCTATAAAGCAATACGATGGCAATTGGGGTGGACATCATAATTTTGAACCATGGTTGAGTGACGAGGATGACACCTGGGTTACCAATTTCCTCTCCAAAATTTTCACAGCACGCAAAAGGACTTTGAGCCTCGGTCAAATGACGAGGAGGATATCTGAGCTTTCAACACTTCTCAAAATTGTTACAAAACACCGACGAGAGAGCTTTGAATATCGACAGATTTGACATGCATCAGCCCCCTCTACACAGCAGTCTTTAGTTGCACCAGGACTCGAAACCGTGGTACATCTGCCATGTGATTTCGTGACCATAACCGCTAGACTACCACGGCGACAAATTTTGTATGGAATGTGTTTGAAAACATCAATTTCTTTTCTTTGTGTGTGTGTGCGTGTGTGACTTTTTCTATTACTTTTCTTTCTTCTTTCTTTTTTTTTTTGAATCGTTTTATCCGTAATAAATCTCAATCTAGACTCCGTTTCTATTAGAATAAACATTTCGCCCTCATCAGAAAAGAAAAGAAAAAAAAGGAAGAAAAAAAAGAAAGAAAAGAAAAATATTCCGGAGAAGATACATAAACAGTATAGAGACTATGTTCTGAGTAAACTTTTAACTACACTCAATCTATAAGTGAATTTTCCATTTTTTTTTAACTTTTCGCTGGCGCCTGTTACATCACGGTCTAATTATTACGCTCTTTAATTTTTATTTATTCCTTCTGTATGTAGCAGAATAAATTATTCTGTTTTGACGATATCGTTCCAAAAAAGTATTCTTTGAAACATTCGATGTATATTATTAGTCTATTCAAATATAAATACCTATTTTTCAGAGTTTTAAGTTTAAAAAAAATATTTCATCTCGCCTAAGACTTGAATAGAGCATCGAATAAAGAAATATTAAATTCACACCCCTTGTGCGCACAACGGGCACTCGAATCAGTGAAGTAATGAAATTATCTTGTTTACAATCGGTGCGTCATGTGTTAAACGATTACTACTTCTGTGAAACGAAAAATGTCTCATAATTTTTGTAGCATTTTAAATACAAGTAAGATACAAGAAGCATTATAAATACAACGTGAAAGTTTATACACGGTAAATAAAAGCAGCGTTAGCGCCGGAAATGTTTATTTGAAACCCGATTTAACGAACTCCTATTTAACGAATTTCTCTCTTTTTCCGATTAAAATAAATTGTCAAACCACTATATAGCGAATAATATACCTCGAATTAACAAACTACTTCAATAGATGAAACTTTTTTTTATTAATTTGCATTAAAAGAAATTGGATTCTTTTTTCAAATGATATCCTTTTTGTCCGGAACTGAAAAAATATTTTCTTTGTCAGTAGCAAATTTTGACGTCAAAGCGACCATTATCAGAACGGGTGCAGATGAATCATGAGTGCGACCTATCGTGTAAGTTAAGGAATAAGAATTCTTATATCATCCCACTCCACAAAGCTCGGGGTATTTTAAGATTTTAACGAATAGGTTACATAAAACAGTGAACTGTCTACCTGAGCAAATGAAGTTTAGAAAATTGATGATTTGTCGGATCCGATGAATAGCGATTCTGATGCAGAAATCGATTATGAAACTCTTATCCAAACTATTACGTTTTCTAATGCTTTACATTGTATATAGAAACCGTGAAAACATATCTTATGCAGCAAAATGTAAATGACGCAGTCAATATGGCACACAGGAATTTTTCAAGGGGGAGTCCGGGGTCGCAAGTTCACCATTCTTGCATCATGCTCATTTTGATTTTGTCGATTTTCGGGAACAAAACTCAGTAAAAAACTAATTATTGAATAAATAATTAGCATTAATTAATAAAATTAATCATTAATAACAAATACTTAATTAAATTTTTCGTGCTATATACTTAGAATTATAATCAATCGGGAAAAAATTAAGGGCTTTGGGGGGGTCGGACCCCCCCTTGTGTACGCCACTGGACGCAGTATATTCTAATCTGCATAAAGTCGAAAAAAGAACACTTTCGTGTGTCGGAAATCAAAAAGATTACCAAACGTCTATTAGTCAGTATTTTAAAGTTTCCAATTAACTAGTGCGTAGTAATTTACCGTTGATATTTTTAGCTGTTGAGTAAAAAAAAATCTGTTATTTTTCCAACTGTGGATATATCTTGTGTAGTTGGTTATTATAGAATTTCCAAAAGCTAAGCACAAACAATTTGCATTTTGTATGTACCTCGATATAACGAATAACCCCGATTTAACGAACAAAATGCTCGGTCCCGATGAATTCGTTAAATCGTGGTTCGACTGTGTACACATATAATGAATTTAAAATATCAAAAAAAATTATTTCATTGCTGCTTTTTTAAATAAGAAAAGAATATATTTTTAAATCTCTTGTAAAAAAGGACCTTTTCGCATTATTATCATTTTGTTTGGAAAAAGTGGCAACGACAATCCAGTGGTCACGATCGCGAACTCCTAACCGGGGTACATAGATAGATTGAATATTAACGTCGCACTGCTCAGCTACACGAGGGCTTTTGGCGACGGACCACATAATTTTGAACCATGGTCAAGTGACGTGGACGATACCTGAGCTGGCACCCCCCCTCCTAACCGGGGCTATTTCTATTGAGCAGAGGGTCCGATTTCTGAAACCATTTGTAGCGGTTCCTATGTATAAGCCAGTAACTGCTTCCAGACAGATGTAATCGCTTTTATCTAGTTGTATGTTACGTGCTTGCAGAGCTGATGGTTGGGAGCTCTAATCCCTGACGTTGGTAATCCTGGCTGAAAAAAAAACGCAAAACCTTCTGTTCTGTCGTGGCACCCTCTACCCGCAACAAGAGCAATCAAAGTCCTCAGACTCACTTGACGCAGCAGCCAAAATTGTCAGATTCACCTGACGCACATTACACTTGCTTGTCATAACAAATATCTCGTTCGTTGGCATATCCCCAGGCTCACTGGTAAGGGAGTAGTCTAGCATTTCCTATATATAAACCAGGAACAGACTGGGACAGAGGTGATCCCTTTTGTCTAGTGGTTAAGTTACTCGGCTTTGGATCTATAAATCGCGGGTTTTATCCCCGGCACATTAAAAACCCGATGTGTAGAAAGGCCAATGCTAAGTAATGCTAAAGGTTGATGTGCTAAATAGCTAAAAGAGACAATATTTATTTCAGTAAAAACTCGTTCAGAAATCTGAATTCTTAATTAGTACACGCTGACTACATATACTCATTTTATGTGCGTGAATAGCAATCCCTTTAATTTTCAATAAATAACATTTGCATCTAATGAAATATTTCAAATTCATTTGAAGCAGAGAACGGAAAAAGTTGCTTTCAGATACTAGACTGGAAAATAGTGACATTTTTCTTCTTCGATGAAAGGACTCAATCTTTAATTAACACCAATATCACATTCAAAAAAGCTGATTGGCTCTCATTGTAGAGATACATTTACATTTTTTGCATTTATAAATATGCTTTGATGCAATCCAATCTATGTAAAATATTGTATCAGGGGGTTCAGCTCGAGAACCACATTGCGGCAGCGGACAACATCGGAAGCCTGCACCTTTTTAAAATAATTGTATTCATTATTTAACTTTACTTCTCAGAAAAGGTATAAATCGTACCATAAAAATCAATATATATAAGATACATAAAATAGTGACAATTTTACAAAATTTATTTTTAGTGTTACTTTTATAATCATAGCCGAAGCACCTATTTCACGTTAAAATCAGTTTAAGAAGAAAATTGCGCCCTGTCACACTTTTCTACAATATTTTTGGAAATCACGAGGGAGATTGTGACGGCTCTAACCACGACCTTCTCACTGACAAATCCTCTTGGGTAATCTTTGGTTCTTAAAAACTGTTTTATTAGAACCCTCCCGCTGAAGAAGAGAACGTAAACATGCAAATTATGACTACTATATAAAGTCTAGACTTTCAAGTTAGAAGAAGAGAGATAGGATAGATTACTAGTGGAGCAGTGATTATTCCAATTTAAAGTGTAACGCAGATATTTAGTATTTGATAATTCTAATAATTAAGATGACAATTTGTCACTGGAGATTGAATATGGATTAGATAGCTAGGAAGGCAGTGTACTTGAATTGAAGTAAGTGTGAGACTGTGGTAATTAAAGTCTTCTCATACCTCGCGTACCTTGCTAATTGTCTTCATATTGCTTAAATTGGTTGTATCTCTCAGTTTTGATTGATCGAACTTGTGTTGTTGTTTGTGTTGGAAATAAACTAAGTGATAGTCTTCCTTCCCTTTCTCCCTCATCTCTAGGCGTGGATCCTAGTTCTTTACAAGATATGCTTGTTGAAATTCTCCATCAACCACTTACAAACTAACGTGATCTAACTTGCATCTTTATTTACTCTTGCTGATCTACAAGAAGGAAAACTTTGCTCCCAAATATATGCTGACATAAATATAGAGAACGTTTTCTCTTTATATTTGGTTTTCTAACTGTCTTGGGCGAGCCACAAAAACAAAAATCCTCTTTATGGAGCCATTATTGGCTTACCCCTGCATTATATTGTATACACCGTTAGATCTGGTGTTATAGCGCGCCCCTATTCTTTCAAGTTGCATTTTTTTTAAATTTTTAGATACATTCGCCGTATAACACGCACTCCTTTTTTTATGAAGAAACCTGAAATGTGTATCTGTGCAATGATCTTACGTTTTAAAGACATTTATTTGAGAAATAATCCAAAGTTTTTGAAAAAAAATGTATACTTCTATAACTACAACCTTTTAAGTTCATAAAGAATGTCATTTCTTTTGAATAAACACTATTTTTATAAATGTACAAATCTATTTTTTTTATGTTCATCTCCTTTTTTTTATTTTTAAAGCTATCATTTTTAAAGTACACCTTAAATTACGATCTTATTTTTTGTGATAAAAAAGTGTGCATAATACTCCATATTTTACAGTACATATATATTATTTCTTATTATATATTGTATTATTTAGTATTATATTTAAATAATATATCCTATATAGATATATATATATCCCGTTAATATGATGGATTGGATTATTTGGAAAAGCCTATTAATCACAATGATTATTGTTAGTTCTGTACGGTACCACCAGCGCTTGGACCTTATTTCGCATAAGACATGTGCTTTTCGAATTTTTTATATAAAAAAAAATTTATAAAAGTCTTATTTTTTGCTGTGACACGTGAGCACAATGAATGGCGGCTGTTGATAAAAGCTTCAAAACTGAATTTCAAATGAGTTTTACTGAATGATGGGAATTAGCTTTTTCATACACATAACTATCGCACGTGTTTACACACGAAAGAGACTTACCACGACCGAAAACAGCTGTTGGAAAATTTTAAGTACAGTAAGCATGGCTGGAACCTTTGTGTTGAGTTAAATGTAGTGTCTTATTGATGGGTTTCCCGCTAAGTTACACAAAATATTGCTGCTTTCCTTGTCTGAGTCTCAGCAGAGAAATCGTTTTGTACTACCTGAAGAAAGACTTAATCTCGGGAGCTTACTTTAAGCCTAGAGAAATGAATGTAAAACACCCACGTGGGGAAGAACCCTATAAAGCCATCATTCTTTTTCCAATCGTTCAATGTCAACCCCCCATCCGGTTGGATAAGAATAAACCAACATTCCAGTACCTACATCAGAGGGGGCGAACCTTTTTGGATCAACGTGCCCTTTATTCTAAAGAAGTGTTTAATGAGATATAGACGTGCCGTCAAATAATTTTGACTTGTGATTATTGCGGAAGCAATAAAACTAAATACTAACAACACAAAACTCTATTTACTACGAAAAAATACATTTTGCACTGTATAGCTATAAATATTTTATAGTTATACGTTTAATTCAAATTAAAGTAAAACATTAGTGTGACTTCTGTTGGTGCAGAAAGGATGACAAATAACTTATAATAGGATTGTAATGTGTTACTTTTTGTAGAAAACATGCTACATTTGAGTCATCTGCCAAACGGATTTTAAGCAATTAATTATTTTTGCTATGGTTCACTTTTTTTTGACAATATAATATGTTATTTGCTTCAAAATACCGTTTTACAGACGATGTTCTGCATATCACTATTCCAAAACATAAAACACACTCTGCTTTGTGGCCTTTACTAATAATGCCACGTTTCTTGGTCCACCAAATTTTGAATTCTTTGTTACATTAATTATCTTTCACTTTTGTTCTTTTGCTGAACTAGCCATGTGAAATAACAGTTAAAAATCGTAAATATAACACAGATATACTTTAAAATACAGTAATATGTCAATGAAATTGACTATGCTATGCGTAGACAAACTGTACACTATAAGCAAGTCTAGTCTACGACGTAACTAAGGCAAGACAATAACAAACGAATGCGCTCCCTGTCATCCCGCAGCCGATCGCTCTCGTTTGTTCGTAATCTAATATATATTATAAATGCGAAAGTTTGTGAGAATCTTTGGGGGTCTTTCACGCAAAAACAACAGAATGGATTTTAATGAAACTTTACAGTAATATAGCTTTTACATCAGAATAACACATAGGCTAAAATTTATAAAGATATTTTGAGAAGTTTTCAAAATATAACGACAATTGTCAAGAAAGTAGGAAAAAATTCTGCCATTTGCAAAAAAGCCCGTGACAGCATTCATCTATCTTTTTTATCCCTTCTGTTTTGTCTACACCATCCCTCAGTGCGCTTTCCCTTTTAATTCATTCCGTTCATCAGTGTCGTCACTGTTTTTATTTCATAATAAAACTAGATTTCGAAGGGAGAGGTGGTGGCAAGATTTTAACATATAAAACAAATACAACATAAAGTCATATTAATGTACTACACTTCCTGATATAAATTTTTTACACTATTTTAAGCGTTCATTACACAAAATTTGAAACTGATAGTGGAAGGAAAACTATGAAATTAAAATAAAATATCAAAATGTTTTTATCATTTAGTTTTTTTTTTGTTTTTTTTCAGTACATGTAAGTATATATCTACGCTCCCCCCATACTGTTTTTTATAACTTATATATATATATATATATATATATATATATATATATATATATATATATATATATATATATATATATATATATATATATATATATATGTGTGTGTGTGTGTGTGTGTGTGTGTGTGTTTGTGTTTTAAAAGTATTTCTATTAATTCATTACTAAATTAATTATTTGTTAATTAAAAAAGTACATTGTCTATTATTTTGGATAAAAATACATTTCAGAGACATTTTTAAGCTAACTAAAGAATCGTTTTCTTTTTATTGCTTCACATTAATAATTTTTTAACTAATGCAGTATTGTTTTTTAAAATTCATAGATCGAAATTTGAAGCTATATTTTATCTGTGAGGAGGGGGAGGGAAGAGGAAACAGTAATTTTTTTTACACTAAAAAAACCGTGTTATGCCGGGCTAGAGGGAGGGGGGGAAACCTGTCTTTAATCGAAAAATAATGTGGAACAAATTTCGAAAAAGGGAAATTTAATGAAATAATTTTAGAAATCACCCACATTGCGCGCGTACAAACACACACATAATTGCTGGCGTCAAGAGGGAAAGAGAAAGCCCGTGCAAAGCCGGGCCATGCAGCTAGTACTTCATATTGAACTTTGAAATAAAAAGCAAATCATTTTGATCACTGGCGTGCCAAAAATATTGTGTCGCGTGCCATTCATGGCACGCGTGCCACCGGTTCGCCATCCCTGGTGTAGAGTGTCATTTCTTTTGACAGCTGGATCATTATTGGTCGTCATTCGAGGGGCAACTTGCAGTACATCGACACGTCGATGACATTCTGTTTTGCTGCCGTTCCTTTAGCAGCCCCCTGATCTAACTTTTCAACAAGGTAGTGTTAAACCACCACATACGACACGTGTTGCTATGAACTGTCCTACAGCTTCTCAAACACTTCTTTGGCCAGCCAGATCGCCAGATCTCTCTCCAATCGAGCATGTCTAGGATATGATGGGAAGGCGACTGCATTATACTAGGGAATGTTGATGACCTAGCCCGACAATTGAGCAAATTTGTCAAGAAATACCGCAGGAGACCATCAGGGTGCTTTATCACTCTATGCCACACCATGTGGCAGCTTGCATCTAAACTAGAGGTTGGTCATCACCTTATTGAGCTCGTTACTTTGTAACTATGTGTAACTCTGAAATAAACCATTAAATTTTTCTGAAACTTTAATCATTTTCTATTCTGCGCATAATCTTTCTACCCACAATGGTGCGTGAAGTTTTTTTTTTTTATGGAGTGTATATTAGGCAGCGTATTTTCAGCCTGCATAGTGGTTAACGACGCCGACTGCTGTGCCGTAGGTTCTGAGTTCGAATCATTGAGAAGACATGGATGTTTGTAAATGTATAGTGCCCTCTCGGCATGGGGGTACTCTAAACAGCCGTCCAGCATCAAGTCCTCCCGTGGGGTTGGTGGAAGGGGAAGAAAGATGAGAGGCCCCTTACCCTCCCCAGGGTGTTCTCCCTCAAAATTTGGTTGGAACCGAGCTAAATCGTACTGTCACCTGTATGGTGCTCCAGGCCATTGTCAACGTGAGGCTTACATCCAGCCCCTTGCCATGATTTTCATTGGCCTGAATCTGACGCAGTCGAGATCAGGTGGCATAAGAAACAACAAAAACACAACATGAAACTATTATTTTGTAACCAAATATGATTAAAATTTAAATATTCTTATGGTTATCTAACGGTATGAATATTAAATTTGTGTTATTGTTAAACTAAAATCAATAACTGTTTGAGATTTAAAACTTGTGTGTTTTAATCTATATCTATATGCAGCATAAAATACATCATGTCTATTATTATACAACACTTTTATTAACGTTGATGTAATTCAGAATTTGTAGTGAGAAACGACGGGAAAAATTGTAATATTTATTCTTTTGTTTGCACTTTCTTCATTTAAAAATTGTCTGAATATTTTTGAAATACACGTGATACTGTTGTTCATAATTAAAAGTAATGTAATGAAATTATTTGCGTACTTTTTTGAAAAATATTTAATTATATTTTATACACATACACTGCTGGACAATTGCTAAGGACGGATAACACTATCATCCATAGCAACCACAAAATGAAAGGAAGCAAAATGTGGAAAATTAGAATAAGTGCGGGATATTAGTAAGAAGTATGAGTATGCAAATTTTTTTCCAAGTCTGTTCATCACGTGATAGCGTTCATAAGAGCTTTAAAGGTTTTGACGCGTGTGGACAGTTGTTGTTTCAAGTCAAAGTTTTACAGGAAAGATTTAATAGACGAACTTAAAATTTTTGGCATGTCTTCCCGACATCACATAGATGATTTTATGCGTGGTCGAATTATTGGAAAGATCGAAGAAGGGCGAAAAATAACAGATGTTGCTAGGGAGTTCGACATCGCTCACAGCGTTGTTTCACGGCTGTGGAAGTCATTTAAAACTACTGGAATGTGTAGTAGACGGCACGGGGGAGGTCGTGTTAGAAGTACGACGCCTGCAGAAGACAGATATATCGTCCTATCAGCAAAAGGGAACAGGCGCACCACAGCTCAGCAGGTGACAAATCAGTTTCTTGCTGCCTCAGGAAAGCAGATCTCCCGAAAAACTGTTGCAAGACGTTTGAGGGGAGGAGGACTATACGCACGCAGACCTGTTGTGTGTGTCCCATTGACCAGACAGCACCGTACTGCCCGTTTGCAATGGTGTCGTGAGCATCACAATTGGACTGAACAGGAATGGGCATGCGTACTGTTCTCAGATGAGAGTAGGTTCAGTCTGTCATCGGATTGTAGACGCCAACTGATCTGGCGCGAGAGTGGTACTGCTTATCGTCCAGAAAATATCCAGGAAAAGGACCGATATCCGACATGCAGTATCATGGTGTGGGCCGGCATCATGATCAATGACCGCACGCGCCTACATGTGGTTGCGAATGGGACTATGACGGGCCAACGATACATTGATGAAGTTCTACTTTCTCATGTTCGTCTTTTCCGTGGTGCTGTCGGTGATAAATTTGTTTTTATGGACGACAACGCAACATGGCCAGCGCGTTCTCCAGATCTAAACCCTATTGAAAATGTGTGGGATGATTTGGGGAGGCAAGTTGCTGGTCGAAACTATCCTACGACAAACAAGAATACCCTCATCCGTGCACTCACAGAGGAATGGGATAAATTGCCTCAACAGCTGCTGGATAATGTGCAAAGTATGGTACTACATGTGGAATGTTGTTGCATCACACTCCACGGTGGACATATCCCGTACTGATACCTTTCTTTAAGGTGCTTGCTGACTTTTAGATGCATTTTTCCATTTCTCCGTACGCAGATCAAATGAACATTTTTTTTCTTTCAGATGTTTCACAGCTTTTGTACTTTCCAGAACAATAAATATTCTTTATTCTAATGTCTGAGCAGTGTGGCAACTATATTTTATCCTACTAGGCCTCATGTCTCGCTTAATGTTATGCTACATAGCAATTTGTGATCCGTCCTTAGCAATTGTCCAGCAGTGTATAAGAATTTGTCTAAGAAGAAAATTTAGAGAATTCGTTGTTGATTTTCTATGTGGACTCGAAATATTTTTCTTATGAGAAAGATTATTTTACTTAGATAAGTTGAACCACACACACACACAAACAGAGAGCAGAGTGAACGGAATTTTCTCTTTTCAAATTGTTAAATCTTTTCAGCAATGACCTTCAATAATTAAGCTTTGGAGTTATGTTTTTGATTTTTTCTTAATTGTCCATAATTCTGGAGATCTTTGTAAAATGAACTCCATTACAAAAAAATTTATCAACTTCCATTCTCTCAAAAATTGATACATTTGTTGAGTAGTGCAAAGTGCTACTCAGAATTGTGCCGCGTGCCACATGTGGCAAGCGTGAAATAGGTTGTAATCCCTGTTCCATTGTATAAAAGTAAAAATAAAAGAAAATTGGAATGAAATATTAAAAATGTGTGTATGCAAAATGGATGCACGTTCTCATGAAATTCGTACAACCACAATTAGTTATGACCACATGATATAAACATTAAAATTAAAAATTTTATTTATACCTAATTTAACTTTGTTTTGGAAAACTTTTTAAACATTTATTGTAACATAATAAATGAATGCTTTTAAACTTTTTTTTTCTTTATCTAGTAGGTTGTGAATATACTGTTGTTTGCTATCTCGAGTTCCACGAAGTAATTTATACTAGTTAGTACAATTTTTTGAAACCTTTTACTTTTGTGCGGGGAAAACACCTATAATGAAGAAGATGGAAGAATCTATCGACATATCAACAGATTCGATGCTAAAATTTAAATTCAAGCTAGAACTCTTAAATTTTAGCTTACCAATTGATGCAAAATACACAGAATTTCTCACATAGTTACAAACATTTTACAAAAGTGTATTTAGTAATTGGAAAATATTTCTAAACACGAGTGGCTACAAAAACAAAATATAGAAACAAATTAAACACGGAATATGAAATGCTACTGCAGATAATTTCATAATTTTTTATACACTCCAACAGTCTGTGTAAAAAATTGAGAATACATATCAGTTACTAAATATAATGCAAGCGTAGGTGACATTTGGATCACAAATTAATATTATTAATGAGTAAATAACATTAAAATTACATCATAAAATTTTTTAATAAAAAATAAGATACTCTTTAAAATTCTCTTTATATATAATATTAAAAATATGTTTATGTATATACTTTAAATATTATTTTATAAAATATTCCTCTAAGTGTGGAATGGGATACCTCCAAAACATCTTAACAGTTCTAAGCGTTCCAAGAGTCGAAAAAAAATTTGACTACTGGTCTTTGTCCAGAAATAAGAACTTTTCCGTGGACAAAATGAACTGCTGTTTTAACCCCCCTCCCCTGAAAAAACTAGCATTTCTTTTACCAGAGTTTTACGATTGTTCCCCTTCCCCGGTCCTTAGCAAGTGTCCCCTTTCGCTGAGGGGAGATACAAGTTGATGGATTACTAGAGTACCTGCTTCCCGCAGGGAAACTCAAACTCCTTTCATGATGAACTGGGTGGTTACATGGGTTCAGCTTTTCTCTTAGACTTTTGCTGCATAAATGTATAAAAAAAATTAAGTGTGATAATTAGGAGGTGAGGGGAGAATTTTATTGAAAGGAGTACTCGAGAGAGAAATTTATTGCCTATCTTGGAAATCTTCAGACAAATACACTCACGGACAAAAAATTAGCGCACTAAGAAGGAGTCGTCAAAATGAAACGAAATTTTACATACTGTAACGTCGTCAGAAGGTAGCGTGAAACGAATACATCACAGCAAGGTTGAGGGAGTAAAAAAATACTTTAAATTTTTTTCTCCAATAGGATAATCGATTTAAGTTAGATTGTGAAGTTAATAGTTTCCGTGCCTAGCCAGTATGGTAGCCCCGTTTTGAATTCACTCACTCCACAGCATGTCTCGGTCCAGTCCGCAAGGCGTTGTTTCTCCTTCGCGTTTTGGATTCCTGGTCAGCATCACGGAACAAAACTCTGGGATTCTCCTGTCCACTTCCTAAAACGACCAGCCCTCGTCTTTTCGAGCTCTTTTTTTCTTTTTCTCATTCTCCTTCCTTTTTCTTCATTCTCTCGGTTTTTCCAGCCTTTTAAAACATCAGGGGCAGTCCATTTCTCCCCCCTCACGTTTTCTCATTGGTGGGCCCATATGAGTCGATCCTTGAACCTCAACTCATTAGAGCCCATTGGTCCATAATCCGCCAATCGTCCACTCACCCGGTTTCTTCACAAACCAGCAGGTGTCCGACACATGCTCCGCCTGCCGAACCTCTTCGGCCCACTGTCGTCGTTTTACCGCCTTTGAGGTCAACTCGCCATTGTGTATGTAAGGGACAGTCAGCTGCCTCGGAAGCTATCTCGTCCACAGTAGAATTGTCAGACAATTGTTTGCCTAGTCTAACTGGCACCAAAGTCCAGACACTAAATAAGCGATAATGAACCCCAGCTGCACGTGCATCCAAAACTCAGTCTAGTATTGTCCTGAAAGAGTGAAACTCGTTTCGAAAGGAGGACGTCACAATACGTAATGACTACTTCGATATAAGTAAATGATTAGAAAATCAAAGAAAAAGGATAATTTATTTCAGAGAAAGAGGCAAAAGAACGAAGGATTTAATACCCTGTTGAACCCCCTGTAGTGCGAATGCACGATGCGATACGATCGAGCATTGAGGTATACAAGCTCTGTATGATGTCTTGACACATTTCGCTCCATATTTTCTGTAACCTTGTCTCTAGTTCTTTCAAACTCGTAGGATGCCCAACTCGTGGCCCCAAATGATCTCAGATATGCTCGATTGGAGACAAATCTAAGAATTGGGCTGGCCAAGGAAGGATAGTAACAGTGTGGAGAGTCTTGGGACAACCTTCACGCGTAAGGCCGAGCAATGTCTTGTTGAAAAATGGCTCCTGGTAGCCGTTGCATGAGTGGCAACATATGTGGTTGCAGGATGTCATGGACATACCGCTGGACTGTCATGGCGCCACGGATCAATACTAGGGGTGACCGTGTATTGTAGGTAATGGCACCCCATACCATCACACGAGCTGTGGGAACGGTGTGTCGCTGTAAAGCAAAAGCAGGATTGGAGCGTTTACCTCGGGGTCTCCACACACGATCCCGATTGCCATCACTGCTGAGATTGAATCTGGATTCGTTGCTAAAGACACACATACGGCCTGGTTCAATTCCGCTGCAGTCCAGTTTCTTCGTGCGTGGCACCACTCCAAACAGAAGCGTCCTGAGCCTGGTCTTCGTGTAAATGACATCTCTCGGATCAACTGGTCCTAACACCTCCTCTCAACACAATCGGAGTGGCCTAATTGACGAGCTGCTCGCCTAGCTGACCACCCAGCTTCCATCATGCCGATGATTCCCCCCTCTCAAATAGCGGCAACTGCTCATATTGTCTTCGAAAACGGCGTAATGGCATGTCTACCTCATCTCTTCTTTTGTAAACGATTCAGCACACGAACAAGCTTTGGTTACCTGTCTTATACTCCACGAAGAACAACGTTAAACACCCTCTACCAGCTATACTTAATGCGCAATCACGCTGCATTTCTAATCATTTGCATATCTCCGCAACAGGTATCTTCATGCCAAGTTTCGTTACGATCCCTTGGTGCGGTAATATAATTTATATATATATATATATATATATATATATATATATATATATATATATATATATATATGTATGTATATATATATATACATATATATATATATATGTATGTATACATATATACATATATATATATATGTATATATATATATACATATATATATATATGTATGTATTATATATAAAAGGTGTTAATAATCTTTTTTAAATTTTTTTATAAAGGTTTAAAAAGTACTGCAAAATACAGTTATATATGAATAAAACTTGCAGTTTCATAATGACAGGGATGAGCTTTAGATTCTTGTGGGTATACAAACATTTTACAGAACGTTAATCCATTTTGAATATACATTTATAAGTTTCTACTCGATGTTTTTATAGTGACTCGTGGAACCTCTGGGTATGCCTCATGGAACCTCAGGGTTCCGTGCAACACAGTTTGAAGACCACTGTTATACAACAACATGCTCCTCGTTCTAGCGCTTACATATGAGACGTTTTCTTTTGACGTTTGTGGCTCCGCAGACTTTTATGTATCATTAAAAATAATTATGTCTATTAAAGTTTCTCATTCTCCTTTATCTTTCTTTATTGAAAAATTAACTTGCATTTGCATATACACTTTAGCTTCTCACCAGTAACTTCTGTATTAAATTGTTTTCCATTGACAGTTTATTGAGAGTGAAAATTAGTTCTAAAGAAGTCAAAGTTGAATCCAGGGGTGCACACAAAGGAGGAGGGTTGCAGTCAACGGGTCCGAACCCTCCCCTCCTTCTCCCGGGATTTTTTTCTCAATTGATTATAATCCTATGTAAATAGTACGAAAATATCTACCTAGTTACTGTAACGATCTTGTTCAATTGTTAAGGCGGGAACGTTTACAAAACAACAGGTGTTGACTGGCACCGTAGCTCAGATGGTAGAGCGCTTGCTTCGCATGCGAAAGTACGAGGATCGATACCTCGCGCCACCAAGTTTTGTTTTTCTGTAAAATATATTTGAAATTCATTTGATTTGTACAACGAGGCACATTTTACAATACTTCTCTTTGTATGCGTACAAAGTATGTTATATTACAAGCTTTTATTTAACTTGCAATGCAAAATGTTCGGGTGGAATCTTGCAACTCAATTTTGAAGCTGATGTATTCTACCTATTGAGCTGAAACTTTGTATTCACATTTAGTTTGGATGACAATGTATGTTTGTGCCATTTATATTCCGATATAGCAATTAGTTAAAAAGATATTAATTAAGGTAATTTGTTCGGGTGGAATCTTGCAACTCAATTTTGAAGCTGATGACTTCAACCGATTAAGCTGAAATTTGGTGTACACGTTTAGTTTGGATGACAATGCATGTTTGGACCATTTATATTCCGATATCGCAGTTAGTTAAAAAGCTATTAGCTCAAGTAATTTGTTCAGGTGGAATATATCTTTCAACTCAATATTAAAGCTGATGTCTTCAACCGACTGAGCTAAATTTTTGTATACATGCTTAGTTTCGATGACAATGCATGTTTTGCCGATTTATATTCCGATATCGACCTAGTTACTGTAACGATCTTGTTCTGGTGCTAAGGCGAGCATGTTTACTATACAACAAGTGTCAACCGGGACCGTATCTCAGATGATAGAGCACTCGCTTAGCATGCGAAAGGTACGGGGATCGATACCTCGAGTCTCCAATTGTTTTTTTTCCAGTAAAATATATTTGACATTCCTTTGATTTGTACAACAAGATATTTTACAATACTTCTCTTTGTATACGTACAAAGTATGCTATATTATAAGCTTTTATTTAACTTGCAATTTTAAATTTTTCGTGTGGAATCTTTGAACTCAATTTTGAAGCTGATTTCTTCAACCGATTGAGCTGAAACTTTGTTTTTATGTTTAGTTTGGATGACAATGCATGTTTGTGCCATTTATATTCCGATACTGCAAATAGTTAAATAGATATTAAAGTAATTTGTTCGGGTGGAATATCTTGCACATCAATATTGAACCTGATAACTTCAACTGATTGAGAGGTTTTGGTTTTAATATAGTATTATTAAAAAAGGGAGGAAAGGAGCTTTAATATTTTTTTTCATCAATTTTTTTTGTCCAGTGTTGTTTCGGTCTTACAGCGGTTATACCCTCCCCCCGCATTATTCTCTTGTTGCGGCGCAAATAAAATATCTATAACATAAACCTGTGTGACATCTCACGCGTCTTTTCTTTAACAAGTCCTTTGGGTTCTTTGGGCCAGAATTAATGGCAACTCTTTTCCAACCAAATCCAAGAAATGAAATGGAATAAGAGATACAAATAAACGGACTTTAAATATCGGATCTTAGAGTAAGCGAGATGGCAATGTAAAGGAATGTTAGACAATTGATGTGGGTTGTGGCAGTTGATGGTTACTACAGTTCGTGTTTCAAATTTGAATGAGTTCTATGTGACGTGGATACATATATTGGTGCTCGATTAGAAGGAAGCCGTACGGTTGCATCCTATTGCATATAAAGACAAGAGCTACTACAAGCTATAATAAGGTAGGATTGATTAATTAATATTAGAATCGAGGATTAGGCGGTTCGCTTATTGATATTGGTCTGAATTGGATTAGGTCTTATTATAAATATATATATTGTGTGTGTTGCGTGTTTTGCCATCTTAGATTCTTTCATATTAATTATTATAATTGAATTTTCTAACGGTTTAAGCTGAATATCTTAATAAAGTCATATTAAGATAATGTTTGATCTTAGTTCTTTCGTTAATCCTACACCTCTAGCTCACGCTGATGCTTCGAGAGGTGTACTTCCAAGGGGAGGAACATCACACCTCGCCTGGCGGAGAAAAAAACTGAGCTAGCCTGTTCAAAATTAATCGGCAGATGACCTTGTAACAATGTTGCTTTGAATGAGATGAACAGACTGAGAAACCTGTACAGTTATAACTAAAAAGTAAAAAATAAATTTAAAGTAAAAAAGCTTTTTTAAAACAAGCTTTTATTTAAATGCTCTAAAAAGAATAAAATAAACTTTTCTTTTAAAAGTTTTAATGCTATCAACTTATAACGTCATTACACAATTTATAATATAAAAGCTTATCGAGAGATTTACCTGCGTAGATAAACAAGCAAATTAAAGAACTTGATCTGATTAATTTCAATTTTTAAAATTTTGAAACTAAGTAAATACGAGTATTTAAATCTCGTGACAAGCTTTTATATTATAAATTGTGTAATGACGTTATAAGTTGATAGCATTAAAAGTTTTAAAAGAAAAGTTTATTTTATTCTTTTTAGGGCATTTAAATAAAAACTTGTTTTTAAAAAAGTTTTTTTACTTTAAATTTTTTAAATATTTTAAAGAGAAATTTTAAATTATGCACCCAAAATTTGGATATTATAAATGACTTCATTTTCTAACAGGATAATGACGCCAAGTGTACTGCTCTCAATGTACGCCACTGGTGTCTCGTTTGCTCTCTAAGCGTGTAAAATGCCTCCTCAAGCATCTGGAAAAAACGGTTGTTTGAGCTGTTCTTTTACAATCTTATCTTTGCATCTCGATTCTGCTAGCTTGTGCTATTCTGAACGATACTACTTATTTTACTTCACTGAAAGCAGAAGTCGAAACGAAAACGAAAATTAGATGAGGCGGGTGCCAGCGAAATAAATCGCTTATACCCAGAATCGCGGAGAAAGGATGAAAAGAAAGACCAATACCTAAAATCAGTGATTTCAGATGCTGGTCTTTCTTTCATCCTTTTCTCCGCGATTTTGGGTGTAAGCGATTTATTTCGCTGGCACCCGCCTCATCTAATTTTCATTTCGTTCCCATTCAGCGTCAGCTGAGTTTTCCCTTCCACCCTCCCTCACGGCTTGGTCATGTTTTTTGTTTTTTTCTTTTTTCTACTATAGGATCACAGAAGAAGCAAACTCCGTTTGCTGGTTCTCAGCCACATATAGCCCCGTTGGTGTCTCTATAACTGTCCCCAAATTATGAAAACACCTCCTGAATCATTTTATTTAGCCCAGTAGAACATATTTGGTGAGATTTTGATGTAAAAAAAAAGAAAACATGACAAATAAACACAAAATGTGAAGTAAAAACAATAATCACAGAAGAATGCAGGAAAATCGATGCAGAAATTACAAAAAAACTGATTAAATCTATACCAAGATGCTTAAAAGTGGCTGTAGACACTAAAACCTATCCTACTAAGTAGTAAATTAAGAAAGAAATACAATACTTAAAACTATAAGTTGAGATTTTTGTTAAGTGTACGAAGACTTTTGTGGCGTAATTTTTTGGTAGCTTTTTGATTATTAATTTTTTAAAAAAATAGTTACACTATTTTTAAAAAATTAATTATGTCATTCCATTAAAAACAAGCTGAAGATATCATTAAAAAATTACAATTACAATATATTAATTTTTATTAGTCGAAAACATAAAGTTTTATAAGAAATTGCAAGTGTACGAACACTTTTGTGGCCCACTCTATATTTTTTACGTTTTTATTAAAATTTAATTTCCTTTTTCAAACTTATACTGTAAGAATTTCTTACAAACTTTACATATTTATAATCCTTGTAGGAAAATGTTTGGGAAAAGGTTGCATAGAACAATGTTTCATATTTTATTATTTTTATTTCTGTTTGAAATATCATATTTTAATTTAAAGTTCAAATCAACGATCGAAGTGATGACCTTCTGCATTCCATTATGGCTGGTGTCAAAAATTTAAAAAGAATTCGAATTAAGCTCGGAAAAAAATTTCAGGTAGAGAAATGTCTCGAGTACCTGAAAAAATAATCAACCCAAATAAATATGGTTAGTAGAAAAATAGACTGCTACTAATGTTGGAACAATTTTCTATCTGTGAATACATCGTTTATTAATCCTAATCTTTAATATTATGTATCCTAATCTTTAATACTTGAATTTATTAATGTCTTAACCCTCCAAGCGGTTAGCACGGGAAATTCCGTCATCGTAATGATGCTTCGAAAATGCACAGCACGGGTTTTTTTGCCTTCAAGTAACATTTTCAAAAGCGGTTGAACCGTACTTTTCTGAAATCCTTTCCCCCTTTGAAAGGTTTAACATCTTGAAAGATAATTAGGGACGGTGGAAGCAACACAGCAGGACACTGATAGGAAGTTTTATGGCTCGCAGGGAACCCCGTGTTTTGACCCTGGAGCAATCGTAAAAAATCGGGGGGAAATTTCTTTAGACCCCAGGAAGTGTTTGTTTGTTAACTTGTATTTTAAAAGTTTTGAAAAGTCCCAACGCATAAGTAAAATATGTTACAATTCCCTTTTGGTTTCATATTAATTTGAAACTGTAACAAGTTGGGGCGTGTCAGGGCAATCTGCTATTTTATAGTTAGACAAATTATCTTTTTTAAAGTATATTCTTTCACTTCATTTTTCTTATATTAATCAATACTTTCAGTTTTTGAAACATGATTATTTCATTATAAGATGCCAAAAAAAAAAAATTAATAAAACACCAAACACTTTAAAATTTGAAATCTTTTCAACTTTCCAATTTCTAATTATTACGATTTTTAATAAGGAGATATTTTCTTATTTATACAATTTTTTGCTACATTATTATATATATGTTGCAGGGAAATGATTCAATTCGGGGGTAATCAAATCTCTAAGGTATATAATCATTTCACGTCAGATACTAAAATAACGTTTCTTAGATGTCATTTCCCTGAAGAAAAGTAAGTGATTTGATCAATTCCCTGGACTGTTTTAGTGAAAAAATTAAATGAATGTCAGGCCTCGGACAGCTCTATTTTCGCTTAATACTCCCCTTTACCTTTCCACTCCCCCCTGGCGTCCATCTTTAGATGTTTTAGTGAATTCCACAGTTATGGTGCATGTATCTATATATATATATATATAAGGTAGATAGAAGCCTATTAAATGCAAATAACATTGTGGGGATCGTATAAGGTTTAAAAAAAATTGTACCAA
Source organism: Trichonephila clavipes (assembly GCA_019973935.1). NCBI lineage: Eukaryota > Metazoa > Arthropoda > Arachnida > Araneae > Nephilidae > Trichonephila > Trichonephila clavipes. Next base: position 102,157 of record BMAU01001885.1, on the reverse strand, counting down.
AATGGTACCTCAGTTGGAATTATAAAAGTTTGGCTATTTAGAAAAGCTCTTCAAATAACTACTACAACTTGAAGGAAACTGTTCCACAGATTAACCCAGTGCCAGTTTATCCACTGGGTGACCAGGAACTCGGATGGGCATGGAAGGGCCCGGATTATCTGAACTTAACCAGGTCTTATGGTAATAAATTTCGATCCATCAATGCAAAGGGGACCCGTACATCTTCTATGTCCAGGGCCCGAAATGAGCTTAAACTGGCACTGGATTAATTTAAGTCTTAGTGAAAATGCAGGAAAATTATCCCCTTTTGGATGTCCAAGATTTTAAATGTGTTCCCGTGAGAAATCCAAATTGCAATGTAATACAAAAGTTGTGCTTGTAAAAAGTCATATATTTTGTAACACGAGATGCCACAAATCAATAATGTGCTTTAAGGCTGTCTTCGGTAAAAGTACGAGAGCTTGAACTAAACGCAAAGCACATTTTCAGACAGAAAAATGCCTCAATTTCCATGGAAATTTGCAATATTATAACTCATAACTCTGTTAACAATATGGGGTTTTTAAAAACTTCAAAATGTTCCATGAGTACTTTCTTTTTCATTTTAATACGTGAAGGCATAGCCCATTTAACATTACGGTATAGGAGGAAAAACGCGAAACACATTTTATACCAGAAAAAATTATTCAACTAGGTTAAAATTGGGAAGTGTATGATAAAACATGCTGTTCTCTAAAGGATAGTGAAGCCAGAATATCATATAAAATATTCATTTCTTTTATATCTGAAAAAATGTTCCAAATTTGGGTCCTATCTTTAACATTAACCGAAAACTGCCTTAATAAAAAATATCGATCCTTCGACATCAAAAGCTATATACGAATTTTGAAAGAACTTTAAAGGATACAGGAAACTTGATGTCTCAAACTGGCAAGTATTCTTAAGTTTTTGCGATAGAAGACACTGTTGATTATATGCGGGACTTATTTTGTAGGTGTCCTGACGTCTATAAGGCAAGCCAGTAACGACATTCCATTCTGTTCGAAAACATCAATGTACACGCAGGACTGATTTAAAATCCGTTAACCAAAGTAGCCCTGCACCTTTTTCTGTGGTATCCACATCTTTACTAATGAAGTCAGTGTAGCAAGTTTATCGTCTGCGATTGCCGCATAATGCGTGCACATGCGGCCGATCGGGCTAGACCCAAAAACTTTCGGAGGGGTTTCCAATCAACGGATGAACAGTTTATTATATTCTGATGGGTAGTTCTGCAATGATGAGACATAACTTTTGGATACTTTAAGGGGTTCCGACACGTCAACCCTTGTTAAATTGCGTAAGTTCATGTACCATTTTCTCAGAAACTACTTACTTTTAATGGATAAACTTTTTACAGTAAGTTATTTATACTTTCAATACAACTTTAAAAAAGGATTTTGTCTTTTTGTTAAAAATTAAAGTAATTATAACTTTTTAAAAAAATGTCCAATTTTTTCCCCTAAAATTAAGTTTAAAAAAAGACTTATCTAAGAAAAGGTTTGCTAGATAAATTTAATTCCCTCCATTAAAATGTGTAAATAAGTAAAAGTAAAAATTTGTAAAAGTTAAAGTAAAAACTTGTAATTTTTGAACATTTACTTTTTTTAGTACTTTCCAGAATCATATGACGCATTTTCTTTACCTTCTGCTCCTACAAAAAAAAAACTCTTTTAAATTTTTTCTTTTTTTTTTTTCATAATTTTTAACAATTTAGCCTATTTTGGGGATCTCAAGATGCTTTTGCTGAGCTTCACTAATCCTACATGCATCTAATTTTTTGAAGCATGACACACAGTTATAACTTAGTACAATATTATCGTGTTTTAAGACCATTAACTTTGCTACATGACTCATATTGAACTGCGCAGTAGCCATATTTACCCCTAATTTTAGAGTTTTAATTCCACAAATGTAAATTTTGGAATCACTGACCGTATGGTGTTATTAACTGACTTATTCAGTTTCTGAGTGTTTCCAAGTAAACATTTTCTAATAACATAGGATTACCTAGATGTCTAAAATGAGCTTCATTTAATTCATTATTATAGCTTATAGCACATATGTATGCGTTTATGATCATGGTGCCTTTCGTTATACTCAGGTACTGCATTTTGGAACTAGCACCATGAATTTGTACCCGCAAGACACAGTCCATGTTGAGGGCTTTCCTATAAAGACAGAAAATGAAAATAAACAACTCAAAGAACAGTTCTCATGATGTGTAGATCAAATATCGGTGAGTCGGTAACAACCACTTAAGTTTTTTCCATCATTTAACTTTTCTTTCTATGTTTTTGCTTTTAAGATCCAAAAGACGTGTACCCATATACTTTTGGATATGCCCAATACACTCTCATTTTTCCATTTGAACATCTTATGTATTTGAGCCCATTAGAAACTTATGCGAGGGGAAACACAGTGTAACGTTTGAAAGAATAATGGTAGCGTATTCTTGGTTAATTTAAATATGGAATTTATTTACGTCACAACTATTGAATATTATTTACTGAATGATTCATTAAAGTTATTAAACTTAATTAAAGATTGTTAGAGTCCAAAATTTTGTGAGAGGAGGATTCGTTGGCCACCACTCCCGTGTAAGTTCAAAGCATCTCTCTTCTCTCGTCTTCCGGTCGACGGTGTTCGATTCCTCGGGGGTCAAAAAGGGGTTGCGCTGCAGCTGCAAGATGCACGTGTGGGTGTCGGGTCCAACAAAGATGCAGACCACTGTTGATGTTCGGAGAAGCGACGTTACAGCTCTCACCCTCTCTAATAGAACTTTTCCATTGAGAAAAATTTAATGCAATGATGATGAGACACAACTGACAGATTACCGACACATCCCTTCATCAAGCACCACTATATTTCGGAGCTGCAATTTTAATTACTAAACAAAACGCTGAACTAAATTTGGAATTACTTATTTCTAGTGAGTGAGTATTCTTGCTAGGGAACTTACACAAATGCATATTACGAAAATGATCAATAGCAATATAAGAAAACATACTGTAACATTAAATAAAATACAAACACTCCTATCACAATGCCTATTATCAATTATACTAACAACATGTTACATCAAATGCTAGTGTAAGACCTTACACATAAAATATTCTTCGTCACAATACTTAATAAAAATTATACCAATGACATGTGTTGATATGATATGCGAAGTGTACAACCTTACACACAAAATATTTTTCACAATATGCCGTTTGCGTAAACTAAATACTCATGTATATTTTAAAACCCTATACACAAAATTAAGCATATTAATACATTTGCTTTTCATGGCTTTATCTTTTGACACGCATCTCCATTCGATAAGATATACAGTACTAGTAAATAAATAAAATTAATACAATTATTAACCTTTAACTAAAAAAAAAACATTATAAGCAACAATTACTATTCATAAGCAAGAGAACATTGTTAACAATTCCTAATTATCTATCACCGATCTGCTGAGACTATCTGCCTTTTTGTGACTTTTACTCAATCGATGTACAATTCTAAAATTATATGGTTGCAAAGCCAAAGCCCATCGCATCAATCTAGGGTTAGAACTAACGTTTCTATTCAACCACACCAACGGGTTGTGATCGGTCATAACTAAAAATGAATTTCCATCTAAGTAATAATGTAACCTTTTAATTGCGAAAACAATACTAGCACATTCCTTCTCCGTCGTACAATAACGCTTCTCTACCTCTGAAAATTTCTTACCCAGCTAAAGGATTGGATGCTCCTCACCTTGTTCATTTAATTAGGTTAAAACTGCTCCCATACCTGCGTTTGAAGCTTCCGTTTGAACAATGAATTCTCGTTCCAAATTTGGCGCGTACAAGACGGGCTTATCAATTAGTTTCCCGTTTAGTTCTCGAAATGCGTTTTCACACTCAGTCGTCCACGTAATTTCTCCCTTCTTTGCTCTTCCCTTCAACGCGTCCGTCAACGGAACAGCGATTACCGAGAACAGATTTATATATTTTTGGTAATAACCCGCTAAACCTAAGAAGGCTCGTATTTGGGTTTTCGTGCGAGGGGTAGGGAACTCTAGAACAGCCTGAACTTTGATCTCGGAAGGGGTGCGAAAACCCTAACCCACAATGTGACCCAAAAATTTGACATTTTGTTGCGCAAACTTACACTTTGAAGGTTTTATAGTTAACTTAGCTCTCTTTATTCTCCGCAGAATCGTTTCCCCATGTTTAAGGTGCGACTCCCAAGTATCTGAGAAAATTGCGATATCGTCTAGATACGGGACAACGAAATCCTCTAGTCCGTTAAGTAATTCAGCCATGAGTTTACTAAAGAAATATGGAGCATTAGTAGGTAGAAAAAGCCTATTCTGCTGTAAAGGCGGTGCAGGCGGTTGTAGGCAGTCGACGGCAGTGAAGAGTTGAGTTATTTCGTTCCTACTGACGAGTTGAGTTGTTTTCTCCTGCTCAGTTGAGTTGTTTCGTTCCTGATGCCGAGTTGAGTTGAGTTGTTTCGTTCATGTTGCCGCGTTGAGTTGTTTTTCTCCTGCATTGGCTTTGATTTTCGAGTTGAGGGGGCGAGTTGAATTGTTTTCTCCTACAGCTAAGTTGAGTTTTTTTTAAAAAATGTGCACAAAAAATGGAAGTATGGGAATGTTAAACGTGCTCATGGCGCCACCTATTGATTAAAATATACACTAATTATAAATTTTAAAATGACTGAAGTAAATAACGCTCAAATAAAATAAATAAATAAATCCAGATTCAAACTCATGGCCTCAGATCAAAATGTCTCCACAGGACAATAGTTTTTCAGTTACGCTAACCATTATCCTATGAAGGCATACAGACCTGATGAAAACTTATGTTTATAATCTCATGAATTTAATTTTGCAGGCGAAGCAGACGGCGACATGTTTTAAAATAATTTTCTTGATTAAAATGAAATAAAAAAATATTTAATTTATATTATTTTAATAATGTGTAAATTTTAATTCAGTATAATGATTACATACACACACAGTAAACATACATAGTAAATTGATTATTCAGAAAAATGTGCCGTAGTATATTCGTCATCAGCGTGAACGGGTTACGATTTAACTTGTTTTAGCTTGTCTGATCTTGATTCTACAAGACGGCGACTGAATTCTACGTCAGAAATTATCTCAATGCTTAGAGCGTATGAATACATTGCTTTCAACCACTCAGCGGACGCCGCTCAAGTGTAATTCGGTTGATATGCGTTAGACACTTATCACATTTTAGTTCAAAATTCATTTCGTTTGTTAGTATTGCGGTGGGCTGTATTCAACAAGAAAAAAATATGGTGATGTCTGAAACACATAGCGAAAAACGAAAGTTTGGAAAAGCCGGGGAATCTTCTGCAAATAAGTAGCCAGAAGAGAAGTTTCAAAAGTAAGTAACAAGATTAAATAAATTTAATATGTAATTTTTATGTTTCTTACACATTTCTGATCTTTATTAATTTTGATATATTATTTTCAGAAGTATGGAAAATTTACGGAGGATTGCATACCAGATGGAGTATTTCCAATTGGAGATGATGTTTTTGTCTTTGCAAGCACCTATTATGATTCCGTATCAGTACACATAAGACGTTTCAAGAAATATGGCAAAACATACTACCCAACTCCCGAGGAAATAACATTAGACCCACGGTGGATCGAATACATCATGCGTAAAAAGAAAGTGCCGGAATCACTGGAGGAATTACCAAGTGGACTTTTCCCTCCTGAACGACACATTCAAATAACCAGTGAGAACTTCATTGATTTTACTTTCAAGCGCATTAAATACGGTCCGGATAAAGAGCCCACTGTTAAAGAAATAACCATATCCCGAGAGCAGAGGGCTGAAATGATTAAAAAATATGGTGCTATTGAAAATGCTGCTATAGACAATATGTTTCAGTGTATGGACTTTTTAACTGCATATAAAACCTTCTGCGAAGGCCCCATAGAAAATACATTACCTTCTTCTTTGATGTTAGTCTGGGTCAACAATACTTGACGCAAATTTTGAAAAAATCTATTTGTAGCCTCCTGAACGAAAAAAGACTGAAACAGCCTCAGACTTTCGCTGAGGAGTTATGGGGGAATCGCGGAGAAACATTTAATTCATATGTTTCATCACTTGAAGCTAATGAGATAGCTGATTGTTTTTATAATAATCTTTTGAAAATGAACACTTTTTATTGTTAAAACCTGTACATTATGTAACTCAAGAATTTTTAAAAATTCTTCGCTTGGATATTATTTTAAGAGAAGTAAGAGACATGTTATGTCCACCTGATTGTTTTGAATACTATGAGGATTTTGTTTAAAGATTTTTATAAGATTCACACAATATTGTGTTTTTATAAATTTGAATAAAATTCTTTTTTTTATATGCTGAATTTGAGTTCTTATTATTTTTATTGTTTGTTAGTTTAATTTATGTTGAAATCGTTTCACGTCTTAAAAATAAATAAGAGTATTTTTTAAAAGAAATTATCAAAGTATGTACAAGTGATATTTTAAATGTATTTCATATGAAAGTGAGAAAATTTATGCTCATGTTTTTATACATAAACTTTTTGCCTTTCCCAAAAAGTATATAATAATATAACTATTCATTGCAATAGTCATTCAATCAAGTTCTTTTCATCGGTAACAATACATCAAGATTTAGCAGCGTTTTACGAAAATCCTGAAGTTCCAAATAGCTTCGGGGGTATGGAAGCCTTACATCGCTCTGTAAAAGGGAAATATAGTAAAAAAGATGTAAAACATTGGTTATCGCCGAAAGATGCTTACACTCTTCATAAACCTGTTCGACATAAGTTTCAGCGGAATTGAGTGTTTGTAAGTGATATTGATCGTCAGTTTCAAGCGGATTTAGTCGATATGCAATCTTTAGCAGAATTTAATAAAGGGTATAAGTATTTGTTAACTTGCATTGATTTATTTTCAAAATTTACTTGGGCAGTTCCTTTGAAAGATAAATTTGGAAAAAGTGTAAAGTCTGGGCTAGAAATTATTTTTAAGGAAAGGAAGAATTACGACATTGAAGCACGAAAGGATAAAATTTTAAAGGACTTTACGAAAACTGAACTTATTACCGTCTGCACTATATTAGGATTGAATTGCGCGGGAAGCGCCAAAGAATTAAGCCAGCATATATTTAAAAATTTATCAGACCTTGAATCTTGAAAAAATAAATTTACCGAATAATTGACGGATGACGAAGAATCTAATCCCTTTTCGCTAGAATCTACGAACGACGCGAATAAACAACCCCTCACCCCGCCAATTTATCACTTGCCCTCTCCGCAAGATGTTTTTGCTCCCCTCCTTCAAACACAACGAAATCAAAGCCAAAGAGGGAACAGGAGAATGCATTTTTGTTAAAGGACCTTTTTTCAACTATGAGGTTGTTTACGGGAAATGATAATTACAGCGTTAAAGCTTTTTTTCGCGACGTAGAAGAAAACTTTATTTTTATCCCACACATATCTGATTTGCAAAAAATTATTTGTGTTAAACGTTTGCTTCAAGGTCCTGCAAAGACTTTTATCCAAATTCTCCATAACATATTAACGTATAGTTCTCTTAAAGCTGCATTAATTAAAGAATTTGAAGATTTATTTTGTTCTTACGACGTACACAAGGAAATGCAAAAACGGAAATTACGCCCTACGGAATCTCTATTTGATTATTTTTTGGCCATACGTGAAATTGCTTCAAAAGCACACTTTCGTTTAGAGGATCAAAGCCTAATGATGTATTGTATAAGTAGTATACCTGATTCTAACCATAATAAATCGATATTATATGCATGTAAAAGTATTTCAGAATTTAAAGAAAATTTAAAAATAAATGAAAAGGTTTTTATGCAAAATAATTCTTATTGTATTGATAATGAAAACAAGCGTACAAAATTTAAGCAGTATGATTTTCCTACATCTAATAAAAATATGTGTTCTGATAGTAAATTTCATAATAAAGATCAATTTTATGATGCTAATGTTAATAAGAGAGATGAACCTATACGTTGTTATAATTGTGGATTATTTAATCATACTTCTAATGAATGTTACCATAAAAATAAAGGTTTAAAATGTTTTAATTGTAACCAATTTGGTCATAAAAGCTCTCAGTGTGTATTTAAAAAACCTGATGTTAAAAATGAAGTTGTTAATGAGGTTGTTAGTGAAGTTGTTAATGAAATCAATTCCTCATCAGAAATGCGTAAAACTGTTAAAATTAATGGATATGATTTTGATGCTCTTATTGATACGGGTAGTACTGTTACTTTAATACACGAAAGTGCTTATCAAATTCTTGGAAGACCGACGTTAAATGCTACGAAAATAAAATTAACTTCTTTCGGTAAGAGTGAAATTAAACTCTTTGGATCTTTTAAATCTACTATTAATATTGAAGATAACAAATTTCTGACTGATATTTATGTAATTGACAATTCGCAAACAACTATTGATGTAATTATTGGAACTGATATTTTAAAACAAACTAAATTTAAAATTACTGCAAATGGTATAGAATTAATACCCAAGAAAAAGGATCACTTTATTAATTCAATTAATGTATCTAAGGCCCATAACCAATCGGAATTAAAAGATAATGCTCTAGAAGTATTACAACTAAAATTAAAAAATGCAGAAGATAAATGTAAAAATTTAGAAATGCACGTATCTAACACATCTACATTATCATTAGAAAAAACGGCGTTATTAGATAAATTGCATAAATTAGAAGAATCAAATTTAGAAAAGCTTGACAAGTTAGTTAAACTTGAAGAAAAGTACGAGATCTTACAAGAAACATTTAAAATTACAGAAAAGCGACTTGTTGAGAAAGAAATTCAATGTAAATCGTTAACAGAAAATATACTCATCGTAAACGCACTAACGGAATCCAACAATAATCCTAAAACATCGATGTCAACTAAAGAACGAGAAATTAAGCCTAGCAAGCGCAAAACTAAGAAGTTAAAGTCTAGTGGAAGAAATGCTAATAAAACAAGTGATAGTGAAGAGAATAAAACCCTTGCCAAAGAGAAAAATGATTTGCTTAGACAGATTGATTTCCTAAACTCCATTATTTTGGATACGAAGTTGAAAGAGCCAAACAAGAGTAAAGCCCAGTTCTTTAACAAACGCAGACAACTACACAAATATAAAAAACACGAATCAGTAAGACCAGTTCAGAACACAACTCAAATTACGACCCAAGCTCTGCGAACCCTACCTAATTAAGACCGCCATGACAAAAGGAAGTTTGGTCAACACGAAGGTCCTCATCTTACATCCACAGCTGTTGATTTCATGAAGAGGTGGTCAACCGCTGATGCCCGACCATTTTACGACTGCAATTTGAGTACCCCCCACAGTGACTCTCTGCGAACAGAACTTTGAATAACGAACTGAACTCTTTTTCTCTTTCCTTTTTATAGCTTTTTTTTTTTTGGAATAGCTGTGAGCAGCAATGATGACCCACTTCCAGAAAAACAACACCTGTGTGAAGTACTGGAAAGCATCGCACTTGTTATTTTTTCTTTTCACTGTTTTCAAATTTTGTTTTATAGGTTTGCTTACAACATTTTGGATTTTCTTTCGCTGTGGTCAGCTCATTTTCAGGATGGCCGATTGTGAAGTAGAAGGCGCTATTGCAAGCCCCCGTAGCTATCCCCCAGCAGATAGTTTCTAAAGGAAACGAGAGGGCAATGTCCCCGACGGGAAAAGGAGTAGTAAGAGAAGGAACATGAGAACCAGGCAGAATACGTTTAGACCGCAAGGGAAACAGACGCATATCGACAGAGCCGTTATATTTCTTTAAAAATAATGAAAGCCAATTAGGCAATGACGTTTAAATGTTCATTTAATTAATTAATTTTATTCTACATTTTTATTTATTCTTATTTTAAAAATAAACAGATTATTCTGTCAAAGGAGTTTACGAATTAATCCCAGTAACAACATAACATGTGCGCGTGCGTGTGTGTGTGTGTGTGTGTGTGTGTGTGTGTGTGTGTGCGTGTGTGTGTGTGTGTGTGTGTGTGTGTAAGGATAATTAAATTAGATTAAAAATTAAATTCCCTATCTAGCACTTGACTCATCTTTCTCATTTCACATCTTCAAGTATCAAACTAATCACCCATTTATTTCTTTCGAACATATGACCTAGCCAATAAACATGTCTAACTCCAGATCGTTAGATTTAATAGTCATCATATGTCAGCATTAACTTTCGTTTTTCAAGTGTTATCCACTTGAAACCACCACCATGGCGTGCTTTTTTCCTCCCTGCTCTCAGTGTCAGAACAGATGTAGACATGATTGAATAAAGATCGTCCCTTTTTCTAACTTTTAATCTGATTCTGACTTCAAAATCATGACATATATCATATTTCAAGTCTTAAAAAATTCAAAATAATTTGAAAGTAAGGTATCCGACTACGTTCGGAACCGTGGTCTTATTATTTTATTCTTATTCCCATTTATTTCTTTCGAACATATGGCCTAGCGCATAAATATGTCTAACTCCAGATCATTAGATTTAATAGTCATCATATGTCAGCATTAACTTTCAAATACCCTCTTCAAATCCGTGATACTTACCACATGTTTTTCAAGTGTTATCCACTTGAAACCACCACCATGGCGTGCTTTTTTCCTCCCTGCTCTCAGTTTCAGAACAGATTTAGACATGATTGAATAAAGATCGTCCCTTTTTCTAACTTATAATCTGATTCTGACTTCAAAATCATGACATATATCATATTTCAAGTCTTAAAAAATTCAAAATAATTTGAAAGTAAGGTATCCGACTACGTTCGGAACCGTGGTCTTACAAAAGTGTATAAATAGATAATATTTAGTGTCACTTAGATTAGAAAATGTATATAAAATTGTTTTAAGAATAGTATTACAAAAAACAATTATTTAATTACAATATTTTGACAAAAAAGGAACATAGAATAACCCATTTTCAAAATATTCTCCTTTTGTGAAAAATGCTTCTATTATAATAATATTTTGCCTGTATATAGCTCAGACCTCTGTATAGAGGCTCAACTAGAATTTTTGAAATATCTAACTTAGAAGTGGGTTTATCCATGTTTAACGACAACAGAGGGGAGAAATGTTAAGAAAAAACACCGATAATTATTTTAATGGGTTGTAACTCTGAAAGTAATGTGAATTTTTCAAAAATCAGATTCAAGCCTTTGTAAAGAGGTCTGAGCTATATACAGGCAAAATATTATAATAGAAGCATTTTTCACAAAAGGAGAACATTTTGAAAAAAAGTTATTCTAAGTTAATTTTTTGCCGCAATATTGTATTTAAATAATTTTTTTTGTCAAAATGTTCTTAAAACTATTTTATGCATGTATTCTCATCTAAAAGTGACACTAAATACCATGAAAAATATCCTTTTATGAGCATTTTTAAAATGACGTTTCCGAACGTAGTCGGATACCTTAAGCAGCGAGATTTATTGCTAGGCTTTAAGAAGGAGTTTCAATTCTATTGTTAAAGATATCAAAGTAGAGAAAAACAAAGTTTATGTGAATATGTTTTTCTTTTAAAAAAACTATCTCTTTTTCTAGTACATATTAAATAAGAATGTATTTGTCTATTTTTTGTAAAAGAAATTATTTTCTTTTATAACTTATTGTAAAATACATTTTTCATTTACTTCAGTGGTTCTCAAACTTTCACTACTGGTGACCCAATTTTCAAACATAATTTTTATGACGCCCCCTCCCCAATAATAATGTATTCATGCAATAATAATGCACTTTGGGGTGCTAAATCTACAATACGATCATAATTATAAACCATACAAATTAACAAGATAAGTATTTAATTTTGTATTTGTTACTTTTAAGTAATTTATATTATATATATATATATATATATATATATATATATATATATATATATATATATATATATATATATATATATTACTTTTTAGTTTGATTCGCTATAAAAGCGTGTTTTTTAGTTCGTTTTAAAACTATAATTTATTTTTTAATTATTTTTACTATACACGATAAAAATCACAGTTCCAGTGAAGGATTTAATTAAGAGAAAATATACTTACCTACTTTCAAGGACTTTTCAATTTTTCTTTGATAATTTAAGAAAAAATCCAATAAAAGTAAAGAAAATGTTCCAAATGTGCGTGTCCTTAATAAAGGACATAAATCACAGATATTTTTCGCTAACAATACAGGAACGTTATTTTCCACAAAACCGTCATATTTTGTTCACGTTACTGTAGTTTTGCTGTCGTTTGATAATCTACAAATAGCATTTTGAACTTTTTCTTCCTTGTGTCTTTTTGACAAGGCGAAGTGTTACATTTATGGCTTCATAGTTTTCTTCATAGAGATCTTTAGGTAGCATTTAAAATTTTCAAATCAACTCAAACGTTTCATATCTAACGCTTTTCTGATATTTACTTTCGCTATATATATATCTTGATTAATATGCATTATTTCAGTAGGTTCTTCAATTGCTTGATCAGTTTCAACTTCCTTCAATAGGGATCACAGATGCCCATTTTTTTTAATATTCTGCTTATTTACATTTATAAAGCATAATAAGTCGTACAACACAGCAATCAAAGGCACAAACATGTTCATGGGGTAAGTGTAGCATGTTCTAAAAACTAACTGTGTAAAATGATTTTCATTTTGCAATATATGTTTCAGATTACTCATAAAAATACATCCTGGTCAAATAATCCTTCAAAGTGCCCAATCGTCCTTGGAATCGTCCATAGTGTCATCTCCAGGCTTTGGCAACGATTCCAAGATTATGGTAATGTGAGTTGTAACGTCGTCAGAAGGTAGCGTGAAAATAATACATCACAGCAAGGTTAAGGGAGTAAAAAAAATACTTTTAATTTTTTTCTCCAATAGGATAATCGATTTAAGTTTGATTGTGAAGTTAATAGTTTCCGTGCCTAGCCAGTATGGTAGCCCCGTTTTGAAGTCGCTCACTCCACAGCTTGTCTCGGTCCAGTCCGCAAGGCGTTGTTTCTCATCCGCGTTTTGGATTCCTGGTCAGCATCACGGAATAAAACTCTGGGATTCTCCTCTCCGCTTCCTAAAACGACCAGCCCTCCTCTTTTCCGAGCCCTTTTCTTTCTTTTCCTCGTTCTCTTATCTTTTTCTTTTTTTCTCTTACCCGTTTTTTCAACCATTTAAAACATCAGGGGCAGTCCATTTCTCCCCCCTCACGTCTCTTCTCATTGGTGGGCCCATATGAGTCGATCCTTGAACCTCAACTCATTAGAGCCCATTGGTCCATAATCCGCCAATCGTCCACTCACCCGGTTTCTTCACAAACCAGCAGGTGTCCGACACATGCTCCGCCGGCCGAACCCCTTCGGCCCACTGTCGTCGTTTTACCGCCTTTGAGGACAATTCGCCATTGTGTATGTAAGGCGACAGTCCGCTGCCCCGGAAGCGATTTCGTCCACAGTAGAATGGTCAGACAATTGTTTGTCTAGTCTAACTGGCACCAAAGTCCAGACGCTAAATAAGCGATAATGAACCCCAGCTGCACGTGCACCTAAAACTCTGTCTAGTATTGTCCTGAAATAGTATTGTCCTGAAAGACTGAAACTCGTTTTGAAAGGAGAACGTCACAACTTCCTTCCCCCTAAAAAAGGTCCATTTCACGGGGCTGCTCTGGTCCTACTTGGATTCAGTTCTTAGAAATCACACACATAAAGATCGTCCCATCAATGAGATTGATCAAGGCAGCAACCCCGGTAATAAACACAATAAAAAAAAAACATAATACATGAATCAAATTTCAAAAAAAAAAATGGACACTTCACACAATTAGACCTTAAAATCCGAATCTGGGATTCTTTTTCTCAAAGTTACATTTCACCTTTAAATTATAATTTTTAAACAAAATGCGTCAAATGCCAATCTCTTACTAACCATCTACACATAATCGCGCATGACTACAGAAGTAAACATCTGTTGGCCTACGGTTGACTAAGAGACATCAGAGATTTTCACTAACCTCCATTTTTCTTCCACAATGTACACAGATACACTCACACACATACAAATAAAACAGTAATTTAAATATGTATAATAATTAATAGAAAAATCCACAAACTACTTATTCCAATCTACTTAGGCCGTCTGCGTTTCCATGGAGCCTCCCAGGTTTGTGTTTAAATTCAAAATTAAACGGCTGTAAACTCAACGCCCATCTTTGTAACCTAGGATTAGTACTCCCCATCTTGTTTAGGTACCTTAAGGGGTTGTGGTCGGTTTCTATAATAAATTTTTGGCCGTCTAAATAATGCTTTAATCGCTTTAGACCAAAAATTATCGCAGCTAATTCCCTTTCCACCGTGTTGTAGTTTCGCTCCGCTTTAGAAAATTTTTTGCTTAGGAAAACGATGGGGTGTTCTTCCCCCTCTATTCTTTGCGATAAAACAACCCCAGCACCCACCTCACTCGTGTCCGTTTGCAGGATGAAATCCGTGGCAAAATCTGGGGCAAACAATATGGGTTGGGAGACGAGCTTTGCTTTTAGCTCCTCGAACGCTTTCCCACATTTCTCATCCCAAGTGATCTTCTCTTTCTTAATTTTCCCTTTCAGTGTGTCGGTCAAGGGTGAAGCTATTGTGCTGTAATTTGGGATATAATGAGAGTAGTACCCCACTAGACCGAGAAAGGATCGTACCTGTGTTTTAGTGGTGGGCCGCGGGAAATCTGCTATAGCTTTTATCTTCAGATCACTCGGAGACCTACTCCCTGAACCAATTCGATGCCCTAGAAATAAGACTTCCTCTTGAGCAAACCTACATTTAGAGGGTTTCACTTTTAGCCCCGCCTTTCTCAATCTTCCTAAAACTATGTCGATATGCTTTACGTGATCTTTCCACCCTTGGGAAAAATTGGCTATATCGTCTATGTACGGCAATGCAAACTGATCCAACCCCTCTAAAACTTGGGCCATCAATTTGCAAAAATAATAGGGCGCACATACTAACCCGAACATCATTTTCTTGGGGATATAGGTGCCAAATGGAGTAACGAAAGCTGCGTATCTCTGAGCTCTCGGCGTGAGCGGAATCTGAAAGTAACCTTTCGACAAATCCATCACAGTTACATAGGGAGGCGCACTCACTTTTTCTACTAACTCTTCCGTATTTGGCAAAGGGAAAAATTCAGCTCGAGTTATCTCGTTCAATCGACGATAATCAACACATGGACGAGGGTCTTTATTTGGGCTTTCTACTAAAATAAGGGGCGAAGTGTAATCAGACTGTCCTATCTCTATTACACCCAGTTCCAAAAAAACATTTAATTTCTTCTCGCAATATGTTAATTTGTCTCGGAGACATCCGATAAGGTTTTGTTTTAATGGGCTTGTCGGAGATCGGTTCAATATCCATTCGCATCAAGTGAGTCGTCCCAGGATCTGGGGAAAACACGTCCTTATTTTTAGTAATGACTTATTTTAATTCGTCGATCTGAGAGGGGGATAGTTTAAGTTGCAGTTGACTTTCCCGCAATATTTCGTGATAGTCAAACTTCGTGCATTGTTTATCTGGATAAGGAATTTCAGCATCTCCCTCTATGTCATCCGAGACCTCTTCTACAACAAGGCTTACCAGCTCGGGTCTCCGACGATACGGTTTTAGTAAGTTTACGTGATAGATAGAACTACGGTCCCTTCTTCCTGGTAGATCTATCACATAATTTGTATCCGAAATTCTACTAAGTACCTTTCCCGGTCCTATCCAATTCACCTCAAGTTTATTTTGTTTAGAGGTAGCTAACACCATTACCACAGATCCACTTCTACAAATTTCCGTTCCACGGCATCGCGATCGTACCACGTTTTCCTTTTAAGTTGGCATTCTTTCATCCTAGTGATCACAATATCTTGGCAACGTTTGAGTCTATTATTTAACTGTAATATATATTCCACTGCCGATTGACTCGTGTTTCCATCCTCCATCCATTCCTCGTAAACTAACGTTTGGGGTGTTCTCAAATTCTTTCCCATGACCAACTCGGTGGGACTGAAACCTGTACTCTCGTGCGCAACCGTTCTGAGAGAGAATAATGCCAAGGAAGACCCTCCTCCCAATCTTCTCCCGATTCCACGCACAAAGCCTTAATTACGCGCTTGATGGTTCTATGCACTCGCTCCTCTGCATTGCTTTGGGGGTGGCTGACCGATGACCTCATCACTTTGATGCCGAACTTATTGAAAAAGGTGGTGGTCAATTCACTAGTGAAAGACGTCCCCAGGTCGGATTGTATTTCTCACGGGAATCCTATCCTAGAAAAGATACTCAAGAGGGCGTCTATTACGTTCGGGGAAGTAATACTCTCCACCGGAATAGCTTCCGGGTACTTAGAGGCTACGCAAATTGACGTAATCAGATATCTGTTTTGCTTTGTTGAGACGGGGAGAGGTCCCCCAGCATCTATATTGATTTTAGAGAATACCTCCGAAATAATCGGCACTAATTTCAGGGGTGCTTTCGCCTTATCTCTCGGTTTCCCTACTCGTTGACACGAATCGCAAGTTTTGACGAACTCCTCCACGTCTCTGTACACGTTCGGCCAAAAAAAATGCTTTAGAATTCTATCTTTGGTTTTCGTCACCCCCAGATGCTCCCCTATTTCGTCATGGCTAAGTTTGTTAATGTCAAGTCAAAACTTTATGGGTACGCATAGCTGTCTGACATCCTCCCCTCGCTTAGTTTTCGCACTCTAATTAATTTCCCCCTGATGACCGTAAATTCTTTGTCTATTCCTGTTAGGGCCTTATTCCATAATGGTTTCAGATCGGGGCATTTTCTTTGTTCCTCTTTAAATTCAACACCATTCACTTTCGCCAAACTCTTTCCCCCTTCTCCTTCAAAAGCAGGAATGATAAAGCTATCGTCTTCCCCTCCCTCGGACGGGGGGAGGAATCCGTATATAAGCTCAAGCTCCTCTTCGTTCGCCTCTTTTTCTTTCTCGGGGGAAAATCTTTTTTGTTTACTTCTAGTCCCCACTGCGTTAACCAACTGAACCCCCTGTTTGTTTGACTCCAGCAGTTCAGCCGTTCGGTTTCCCAATAAATATAGATCATTGTCACTACTATCCTGTTTTATTGCAGCCTTGGTATAAAACTCCCCTTTCTTCATTTTGATTTTAATTTTAGCCAGAGGAAAACAGTGGCAAATCTCATCTAACGGGCTTTTCAACCAAACGTATTCACCTAGGAGGTCATTTTCATTGATCCAGCTCCGCGAACAGACGTCTATGGATGACCCCGAATCTCTTAGACATACGCGATCTATGCCATTTATTTCCATGTTCATTTTGAATTTTTTAAAGGGTCGTCATTCCCGGTATTTAAAGTTAAATTAGCTACCGTTTCGAAATTATTTTTCCTTAATCTGGGGCAGACTGGCTTTATGTGCCCTGTCTCATTGCAGTAATAGCATATTATGGGCTTCCTTTTCTCAAATTGACTCTCCCCCGCCCTGAGGCACTCCCTCCTAATGTGAGAACTCCCATGGCTTTCCTCATGCTTATAATGACCCCTATTCAAGGACCCGATATTTTTACCCTTACCACTAAAATGAGCTGATTTATTTTTACTTTCGAGAGGCTGTTTATCAAAGGTTCTACGCTCCCAGGTTTTCGTCGGACCTGCTTTTTTTATGCACTCTTCTTATCGCCTCAAAATGGTCCAATCGACTCCCAAATCTATCGCAACCTCTAACAATACTTCTTTTGTTTGCTTTAAAAGAAACGCCATCATGCTTTAATAAATACAACACTAAATCCAATTTCCACACTGGTCCAATTTCTCAGCTAAACTTTTAGCCTCCTTGAAACTATCTTACGAATCTAGAAAATGGTCTACTAATTCACTTGGTGCTCTTTTTTTTATTTGTTCTGTCACCAGTAGCTCTTCCAATGCGGCGATATCATCCACTTTCATCCCAGCTAGCCAGTTGTCCAGGTAGGACCTTAGTTCGAACACTAAATCCGCCCACATTGCCCTTGGTCTGCGTTGATGCGACTCAAATCTATCTCTAAGGGCTATCGGTGTGAGTTGAAACCGGGCCAAGAGTAGATTTTTTTATGTGGGGGTAATCGTCGGTTTTCTCTAAAGGTTCTTTTGCTACTATCTCCGCAATTTCTATCGGAAATAAAGGAATGAGTTGGGAGACCCATCTATCCTCAGCCACTTTTTCTTTTTTCGCCTGCCTTTCAAATATTTCAAAAATAAATTAATGTCCGCATTCTTAATATCGAACTTAGGCACTAAGTCTCTCAAGTTAACCCGTCTATTAACTCCCTGGCCCTCAAGATCAGTTGACGCTACACTTATCGTATCCTTACTATTAGCTAATTTCATTCTTTCCAACTCAAATGCCCTAATTAATTTACGTTCTTCAAATTCTCTAGTCTCCCGGTTTCCCTTCAATTCCCTAGCTTCCCGTTTTTCCGCCAAGATACCCTCCAACAAACTTTTAACCGATTCTTCGTTATAGTCTTCACTCTGACAAATTCTATTCCTTATTTCGGATTTTGTTAGAGTACTATTGACTTCGACTCCCAAATCTATCGCAACCTCAAACAATACTTCTTTTGTTTGCTTTAAAAGAAACGCCATCTCAAGCGTGCTTTAATAAATACAACACTAAATCCAATCTCAATTGTCTCTAAAACAATTCAAATATCCAACATAAATCAACACTACACTATACTTTATACTTAGTTGTACTACACAAATTTATACAACTAACCATCGTAACTAACCGTACACTAGACCTAGACTTTACTTATACTTCACAAAATTATACTCATAACTAGCATAACTAACAGTACCCTAGACTGAGACTTAATTATATTTCACAAAATAATAAAAATACTCAGAGTAACCTGACAATACACTACGCAATAACTGTGCTAACGAAACAAGTATACTACTGTATACTACGACCTAACTCAATAAACAAACACACATACAAACATAGCACATCAATACACTTCAAACAAACTTAATAATTTATGTAGTCTCTCAGTCTAGACTTTTAACTTTATCTAGCATTACTTTTCTTACAAGATTTTACATAAACTAGAAATAATGTATTACTGCCCCGATACTATACTCAAAGAAAAAGACTGAACTTAATATTGCAGGTGGAAACACTGGAAACATCTTCTTCATCCTTATCCGGGAAAAAACGGAAGGCAGGCACTTCGCGGGCACTCTTCACAAGAAGGAAAATACAGGAATTCCGGGAAACCTTTCAGGTGGGCACGCTTCCTTAAAACACGGGCACGAGCAAGGCACTCCGGTCACTTCTTGTTGCATGTAATTCGATGAAACACATTTCTTTCACAAGTTGTGCGAGAATCAGGCGGGCATAACTCCATACGGCTGGCGTTTTATTTTTTCTTCTCAATAAAGGGTTCGAGGCATCTATTCACAGAAATGCCTATCTCACAAAGCTGCCACCAAATCAGATCTTGCTATAACGTCGTTAGAAGGTAGCGTGAAAATAATACATCACAGCAAGGTTGTGGGAGTAAAAAAAATACTTTTAATTTTTTTCTCCAATAGAATAATCGATTTAAGTTTGATTGTAAAGTTAATAGTTTCCGTGCCTAGCCAGTATGGTAGCCCCGTTTTGAAGTCGCTTACTCCACAGCTTGTCTCGGTCCAGTCCGCAAGGCGTTGTTTCTCATCCGCGTTTTGGATTCCTGGTCAGCATCACGGAACAAAAAACTCTGGGATTCTCCACTCCGCTTCCTAAAACGACCAGCCCTCATCTTTTCCGAGCTCTTTTCTTTCTTTTCCTCGTCCTCTTTTCCTTTTCTTTTTTTTTCTCTTACCCGTTTTTTCAACCTTTTAAAACATCAGGGGCAGTTCATTTCTCCTTCCTCACGTCTCTTCTCATTGGTGGGCCCATATGAGTCGATCCTTGAACCTCAACTCATAAGAGCCTATTGGTCCATAATCTGCGAATCGTCCACTCACCCGGTTTCTTCACAAACCAGCAGGTGTCCGACACATGCTCCGCCGGCCGAACCCCTTCGGCCCACTGTCGTCGTTTTACCGCCTTTGAGGACAATTCGCCATTGTGTATGTAAGGCGACAGTCCGCTGCCCCGGAAGCGATTTCGTCCACAGTAGAATGGTCAGACAATTGTTTGTCTAGTCTAACTGGCACCAAAGTCCAGACGCTAAATATGCGATAATGAACCCCAGCTGCACGTGCACCTAAAAGTCTGTCTAGTATTGTTCTGAAATAGTATTGTCCTGAAAGAGTGAAACTCGTTTCGAAAGGAGAACGTCACAGAGTAGATGTTACCGCACAGGTCGCCCCCGAGTTACAGCACCGAATAAGGACCGGTATTTGGTGGTTACTGCCAAAAGAAACAGACGGAGCACAGCATTAGACCTGTCTCGTCAGCTCTCTTCAGCTACCGGTACGACAGTTTCAAGGCAGACCGTGTACAGACGCTTAGTTACATTGGTCTATATGCTCGTAGGCCTGTCAGATGTGTTCCACTTACCGCAACTCACTGTCGCCTGCATTCAACCTGGAGTAGAGAGCATGCATTGTGGACACCACAACAATGCTCTTGTGTGATGTTTTCCGACGAGTCCAGGTTTAGTTTGCAGTCTGATTCTCGCCGGACTTAAATATGGAGAGTACCAGGTACCCATTACCACCAAGAAAACACCATTGAACGACACCGTTATGTTGGTGCAGGATGGCTCGTTTGGGGAGGAATTCTTCTTGGTTCCAGAACTGACCTGCATGTTCAGAGTGTAACGATGACAGACCACATCTATCGGGATGTCATTCTGTAACAACATGTACGTTTGTTTCGGGGAGCCATGGGTGCTGAATTTCTGTTTATGGATGACAACGCCCGTCCTCACCGTGCAAACATTGTAGACGAATGCCTTCAATCGGAGGATATCACCCGTATGGATTTGCCAGCGTACTCACCGAACATGAATCCAATACACAACATGCGTGGAATATGTTTGGCCGCCGAATTGCAGCCCGTCAACCCCCTTCCACCTGGTTACCAGAGCTTCGGAGGGCATTGCTTGATGAGTGGTGTAATATTCCCCAAGATCAGATTGATAATTTGATACTCAGAATGCCTAGGCGTTGTAAGGTCTGTATTGCATCATCCGGGAGACATACTCCGTGTTAACCATCATACTAACCATGTTATACTGTTTTTTGTAAATAGGTTCTTTTTTTGAATTTTGCTCCAGGGAGTAAAAATCGCAATTTTTATTAATTATGTCAAACACATAACATCTTTTTTACTCTTTACCTTTTGTTTAATAAATAGACTTTACAAATAAGTCAAATTTGTCTCTTTCTTCGCTTGAACTTCATTATCCTTAATTTATGGACATGAGTGTATATACACAGTCGGACCTCCATATAACGAACCTCTATATTGCGAATTTTCTTATATAGCGAATTTTTTCTTGGAACCAGGAACACAAATTTAAAAAGTTATTTAGTTTATAATTGTATTGATCTTGTTGGAGTGAGGCGAGTGAACTATTTTTTCTGGCGGAAGGATAACTGAGTGATCCGCCCACGCGCTCTTTTTCCCGCCTTCACTCCCGCGCATTCCTTCTACGAGGTTGACGAGCTGACCGTTCGCTGTGTGCTTTTGGGTCAGACTTGCTGTGTGCAGTATCCGCGATCAATATTTTCGTATGTATATAAATAAATGTGATGTCCCAAGATACCGTAGTAGAAGTGATTTCACAAAAGAACAACAAGTGGTAGCAGAGCATGGTTAATCTGTGTGACGAGTTAGTTGACTTTGTGAACGTTTAAACCTTTCTACCTACAATGGATAAGATAACTATTCCCGATTTAAACGGAATGAACTATTTTATTTGGGAGCTTAAGATGAAAGCTGCCCTTAGCTTAAAAAGATTAGCCCCTCTAATCTTAGAGGAGAAACCTGAAGACCTCACCCGTAAAGATGAAATTGACTGGATTACGAAAAACTCAGATGCAATAGCATACATTAAGTTATCGCTCGCAGATGAGCAAGCCTTACAGTTCGCGGCGGAAGACAACGCGAAAGTGCTGTGGGATAAAATTAGAGCGACTTACATGGGCGAAGGTGAAGACCGAAAAATTGACGCGGGCAATGAACTCAAAAACATCAGAATGAAAAATGGCGAAACTGTAGCAGATTATATTGCAAGAGCGCGGGGGATTTCGACTAAGTGTCACTCCCTTGGACTGGGCGTGTCGCCGAGGGAATTGGTCTACCATACCGTTAGAGGATTAAATGGAAAATTCTCCAAAGAGCGGGATATTCTGAAAACGCAAAGAGGAAAAAGCATGGACGAAATATTACAAATTTTAAGGGAAGAAGTAACTTTAAACTTGCCAATTAAAACTCGCATGGATGGAATTAATGAAGCATTTTATTGTAAGAGAAAAAATGAAAAGCAAACGAGACTGTGTTATATTTGCAGAAAATCAAATCATCTAGCTAAGGACTGTTATTATAGAAACAAGAACTCTCCAAGTACAAGCCAAAGAAACAATTCGTCTAGAAATGGACACGTATTTACAGCTTCCCATCGAGAAGAAAAACCTTGTGACAATATCTGGATTCTGGATAGTGGTGCATCCTGTCATATGGCTAAAGAACCTGTGTGGTTCAAAAAATATTAGTCCAGAAGTGATGGACATTTACTTAGCCGATAAAAATTCTAAAATGATGAGCCAAGGAACTGGAAACGTTTCAGCTAAAACTGTGAGTACAAAACATTGTAATTCTATTAATCTAACAATTACTGATGTCAGTTATGTTCCTCAATTAAGATGTAATTTACTGTCTGTAACATGTTTAATGGATAAAGGTTGTAAGATTAAATCAGAAAATAATTGTGTATTGATATATGATAAAAATGATAAGTTAATAACTAAAGCATTTAAAAATAATGGTAGATTAGAAATTAAATTAGAACCTATGTATAATTCTGAGTGTTTTATTTCTGACCAATCTACTAATAATTATGAAATTTGGCATAACAGGTTATATGTCATTTAAATTGTAAATATATGCTTAAAATGAAAGATTATATTGATATTGATAATGTAAATAATTTCACATGTGAAACTTGTGATATAAGTAAGGTAACCAGAAAAACTCATCATAGTATTGATATATATCAAAGCTCAAAAATTCTTGAGTTGCTCCATGCCGACCTGTGTGGTCCAATTAATATCGAATCGCATGGTGATGCAAAATATTTTATGGTAATTGTAGATGATTTTTCTGGCATGTACTTTACTTATTTCTTAAAAAATAAATATGAAGTGTTTGATATATTTTCCCAATTTAAAGCCAAATATGAAAATTTAACTGATAAAAGGATTAAAAAGATAAGAACTGATAATGGGTTAGAATTTGTAAATGAACAACTAGATACTTACCTGGCTAATTCAGGAATATTTCATGAAAAAACTATTCCATACAATAGGGAATCAAATGGCAAGGCAGAAAGAGCCAACCGTGTTCTTCTAGAAAGAGCTAGATCTTTATTATATGAAAGTAAACTTCCTTTAAAATTTTGGGCTGAAGCTATTAATTGTAGTACTCAAGTATCTAATGTTACACCACGAAAAGGGAAAGAAAAAATCCCATTAGAAATTTGGATAGGTAATAAACCAAAATTAAATTATTTGAAAAAATTTGGCTGTGTGGCCTATTTTCACGTTTCGAAAGTATTGAGAAATAAATTTGAAGTTCCAGGAAGACGTGGAATTATGCTAGGATATGCTAGAGAAAGGAGGGGATATCGAATTTATGATATTAAAAATCAAAAAGTAATTGAGGAGAGATCAGTTAAATTTAATGAATATTTAAAAGGTAGTAATTATTTAGGTGAGATAGAAAATGAAACATGGGATATTGACTCGTTTTTTGAAGTCTCTCCCGAAAGAAACGAAATTAATCAAAATACAGAGAATGGAGTGTTGTATAATTTTGATATAAATAATGGACCTGGAGCAATTGAGAATGATAACTCAATTCCCCTTCAGACCACGTCATCACCTCGGACAGACAGAATCGAAATTCCGGTACTTGAATTGAATGATGTGCAAAATCAAATCCTTGTTAGAAGATCGGAAAGACTAAAAATCTAAGCTGATGTCTGTCCATTTGGTGAATAATGTACCAAACTCTTATTTTGAGGCAGAAAATAGTGCTAATTGGAAAAATTGGAAATTAGCAATGGAGAATGAATTAGATTCGTTAGATAAACATAAAGTTTGGGAAATTGTACAAAAACCTGCGAAATCAAAATTAATAAAAACTAAATGGGTATATAGCTTAAAACAAGATGATGCTGGGAAAAATATAAAATACAAAGCAAGGCTTGTAGCAGCTGGTTTTAATCAAATTAAAAACATAGATTATTCAGAGTCGTATTCACCAGTTGTAAACATTGAATCTTTTCGATTGTTAATTGCACTTGCAGCTAAATTAAAGTTAAATGTTAATTTCTTTGATGTAAAAACTGCATACTTATTTGGTGATTTAGAGGAGACGGTGTATGTGTTACCCCTCCTGGTTATGAAAAATTAATTGGAGATGATAAAGTTTGTAAATTAAAAAAGAGTATTTATGGTTTGCCACAGTCTGGTAGAAACTGGTACATGAAAATAAAGGGTGAATTAGAAAATTTTGGTTTAAAACAATTAGCTTCTGATAATTGTGTTTTTATTAAATCTGTTAATCAAAGTGTTCTTATATTATGTATGTATGTAGATGATTTAGCAATTTTTTGTAACAATGATAAAATGTATGAAGATATTGTTAGTAAGATTAAAAATGTATTTGAAGTGGTTGAAAACAAAACTAATAAGTTTTTAGGCATGGAAATTGAAAAATGTGAAAATGGTATTTATTTATCCCAGTGTGACTACATTAATTCATTATTAGTCAAACATAATTTAGAAAATTGTAAAAGTGTGAAAACTCCAATTGTGAAGGGGGAAGACAAAATTTTTCCCTCTACAAATGAATTTATTGATATTACTATGTATCAGGAATTAATTGGTGAACTTTTATATTTAGCTAATAGAACTCGACCTGATATTTCTCTTTTGTAATATCTTATTTATCCCAATTTAATCATAATCCAGAGAAGAGACATTACAATTTGGCTAAACGAGTGTTAAGATATTTGATGGGCTCAAAAGATAAAAAATTGTTTTATGAAAATGAATTTGGTATTTTAAATGCTAGTTCAGATGCTAGTTGGGAAATGCAGAAAATGGAAAATCATTTTCTGGAGGTGTAGTTTTACTAGGTAATTCATTAATTTTATGGAAATGTCGTAAACAAAAGAGTGTTAGTTTATCAACATGTGAAGCAGAGTTATTTTCTATTTCTGAAATTTGTAAAGATATAATTTGGACTGTAAATTTGTTAACTGAATTAAAATGTGAAAAATTTATAAATAATGCTGTAACTTTAAATTCAGATAGCCAAGCAGCAATTCAGTGGATTAAGGGTACCCATTCTTCAAATAAATCAAGGCATATGAACTTACGTTTTCATTTTATAAAGGATTTAATTGAAGATACTGTAATTAAATTAGAATATGTCCAAACAGAATTTTTAATTGCAGATTTCTTTACGAAAGCCATGAATGTAGAAAAGTTGGAATATTCAATGCAAAAAATTGCATTACTCTCTTGATTTTATGTCACTGTGTTTATTGTTATATTTTATGTGTATTGTGTATATGTCTATAATGTTTGTATTGTTTGAAAAAAAAATGTATCACTCGCAGGAGGGGTATGTTGGGGTGAGGCGAGTGAACTATTTTTTCTGCCGGAAGGATAACTGAGTGATCCGCCCACGCGCTCTTTTTCCCGCATTCCTTCTACGAGGTTGACGAGCTGACCGTTCGCTGTGTGCTTTTGGGTCAGACTTGCTGTGTGCAGTATCCGCGATCAATATTTTCGTATGTATATAAATAAATGTGATGTCCCAAGATACCGTAGTAGAAGTGATTTCACAAAAGAACAACAGATCTCTTTAAGTCTTTATCTACCGATGGTACTTATAAGAACCATTCAATTTAAAATTACATAGGATAACCATTTTTACGAACACTCTCACGATATTTAGCATGAATATTCTTTTCAATCCTCTTTTCCAAAATAAAGAGTGTTTCTTTTCCAGGTATAGAAGTTTAAGTTGGCATTACTTTCCAAGATGGCGACCGATTTAACAGCTGTCAAGTGATTTATTCTCAGTTTGGTTTGGCAATTCATCAAAACGATCATCAAGCAAGGCGTAGATTCGTCGAATGGGCCCAAAACGAGATTGCCATTGTTCCCGATTTTCATAAGCGTATTTTGTTTAGCGATGAAGCGCACTTCTGGTTGAATGGCTACGTCAACAAACAAAACTGCCGCATTTGGAGTGAAGCTAATCCACAAGTGTATGTCGAAACACCGTTACATCCAGAAAACTGACTGTTTGGTGAGCTTTATGGGCTGGTGGAATCATTGGTCCGTACTTCTTCAAAAACGATGAAGGCCACAACGTTACAGTCAATGGTGATCGGTATAGAGCCATGATTACTAACTTTTTCATTCCTGAATTGAACAATCATGATGTCCAGGAGCTGTCGTTCCAACAAGACGCCGCAACATGTCACACAGCTCGTGCCACAATCGATTTATTGAAAGACACGTTTGGTGACCGCCTAATTTCACGTTTTGGACCTGTGAATTGGCCTCCAAGATCTTGTGATTTAACCCCGCTAGACTATTTTCTGTAGGGCTATGTAAAGTCATTGGTCTATGCGGATAAGCCACAAACGCTTGACCATTTGGAAGACAACATTCGCCGTGTTATTGCCGATATACGGCCACAAATGTTGGAAAAAGTCATCGAAAATTGGACGTCCAGATTGGACTACATCCGAGCCAGCCGTGGCAGTCATATGCAAGAAATCATATTTAAAATGTAATGCCACAAGATTATCTTTCGAATAAAAAAAAAATTCATGTCAATCGAATAATACATCGTTGTTTTATTGCAATTTAAAGTTCTATACCTATAAAAAAACACCTTTTATATAGCAACATGAATTAGAACTATCTATGATGAGTATTTTTGAGGGGAAGCCGAATAATTTTATAGCAGAAATTGCGTTTTCAGCTGACGGCGTTTTCAGCGGATTGCGAAAATTGTTATTTTCGTTCCGAAAAAATAGTTAACGTCAAAAGGTGTCTTTTTTTTTTCTTTTTTTTTTTTTTTTTTTTGTATGTTAATGAAGACCTTAGAAAACGATTTGAATATTCATTTTAAGTGAATAGTATGTATAATTAATTTTAAAGTTGGGTATTTTTAATTAATTAATTAGCCCTAATGGATTAAATTTCTTATTGTTGAGCTTTTTTTTAATGTATACTGGTGTGCAAAACTTAAGCAACAGGTGGGTTTATTGCCATAACTTTCACGAAAAATCATCTGAGAGACATGGAATTCAGAAATGAGGGAGAGTATTATGTACGTAAAGGATGACGAAAGCATCTACTCTGAAAAAGGAATACAATGCATACGGTATGGAATCAAACAAAAACAAGCTTTATTAAACGCATAGTATCGTGACTCATGATGGTCTATCCAACAGGAAAAACAACAAGCAGATGTTCTTTAATATGGTATATGCCCTCCCCTCACTGCAATGGTTGCTTCGCACCGTCTCCGCATACTCAGAACCAACTGGTGCAACATTTCTTGCGGTAGGAGTGCCCATTCTTCAATCTGCATCTGTTTGAGTTGTTGGGTGTTCTCCGGATGATGTAAGCGTGCTGCAATACGTCTCCCCAAAGCATCCCACACATGTTCCATGGGATTTAAATCTGGGGAGTACGCTGTCCAATCCATTCGAGTGATATCTTCACTTTCCAGCAGCTCCTCAACATCAAGAGTCCGATGTGGCCGTGCATTGTCATCCATAAAAATGAAGTCTGGGCCAATGGCACCTCGAAACAAATGCACATGGAGAAGAAGTACCTCCTCAAAATACCGATCCCCGGTTACAGACCCTCTATCGAAAATGTGGAGCTCAGTTCACCCGTTCAGCATAATGCCTCCCCAGACAAGAACTCCAGGACCACCGTAATGGTGTCTCTCCTTGATGTTACTGGTATAAAACCGTGTCCCGATCTCTCTCCAAATCAAAATGCGTTGAGAATCGCTTCTAGTACTGAACCGACTCTCATCCGTAAAGAGGACACGACTCCATTGACAGTTGTCCAGTTTTTGTGCTCTCTGCACCACCGTAAACGGCGGCGTCGGTGGTCAACTTTCAACGAGAGGCAGCGTTCTGGACGGCGGGCAAATAGACCCCCTTTGTGAAGGCTTCTGGCCACAGTAAACCGCGACACTTGTCGCCCCGTTGCTGTAGAGAGTTGCTGAGCAATGACGCTTGCTGACTGCCGTCGGCCTCTTTTCGCCTGCAGGATGATATATCGGTCATCCCCTGCAGTTGTCGTCCTCGGGCGGCCACCACCAACCTTTCTAACTGCTGTACCTGTGGTTTGGAACGCTTTCCAAGCGCGCGAAACGACACTTTTGTTGATTCCGAATTCTGCAGCTACACTGGTGACGGTACGCCCCTCCTCCAGCCTTCCGATCATTCTTCCACGGGTGAAGTCGTCCAGGTGATTACTTCTAGCCATATTTCACGAACTGACTCACTGGCACTTGCAGCGAATATGTTGAATTGCGTCTGCGTCCGTCATTTTATTTTACTGTTGAACAGCACGCACCGACATCACGCGTTTTGCGTACTCTCACGTCACTTCTGACGTTTCGTTCCCGATATTTGCATACGCATGACGTTTCTACTGGCTTACGTGTTCACTGTTCACTCCAGACCTCATTTTCTGCAATTTCATGGTTATCTGCTTAATTTTTACATTGTTGCTTAAGTTTTGCACACCAGTGTATATCCCTTAAATTTCAATGTAATGATTCAAAGAAAATATATTGCATGAAAAAAACTGCATTAAATCCTAATGCGGTAGATAAAGGTTTTAAGTATTGGAAAAAGTATCAACGCTTCGATTGGCCATAATTTTTCTTCGTCATCATCATCATATCTTACGAGACAGCTCCTCGTGAAGCATCGCCCCTTCCTTTGAAGATTCCTCTGTAATGACCTCTTGTTTACTTTTGTTCGTCGAGTTGTCTCTTTTAAATCCCAAAGTCTGATTCCACGGAGTCTACCCATCTCAGCCTTGGTCTCCCTGCTTCTGAACCCCAATGACTTTGAACTTCAGTACCTTCTCGACAATGTTATCATCTTATATTCGAATTATATGGGCTATCCAATTCATTCTATTTATTTTTATGTATTTAATGATGTTAGGTTGTTTAAAAATTCTATATAATTCAAAATTGTATCTTCTTCAGATAATGTTTTCGTTTATACACCTTCGAAGTATTTTCTCTGAAAAGAGAGATCATTCTATTTTCTTCCAATTTTGTTATTATCCATGTCTCAAATGCATATGTCAGAATTGGTCTGATAAAAGTTTTGTAAATTAAAAATTTTGTGTTTCGTGAAATAAATTTAGATTTAATAACCCCCTCAGTTCATAAAACACTTTATTTGCCTGGTATAATCTCTCTCTCGCGATTCTGGATTTCATAAAATATTCTGTCATCACAGAGGTAATATAATTGATCCCAAGTAGTTGAAACTTAATTGTATCAAATTTATATGAATCTATTTCAAGTTAAGGATTTGGGATTCTGTTTTTTGAAAATAGCATATATTTAGCCTTTTTGTGAAGTTAACTTCTTATGGCATGGTAAGGAAAATTTTTCGTTTCGCGTTACCAGTTATGGTTACGCGATGAACGTAAGGTAGGGATGTATGAAATTCCGACTTTCCCCACATTTTTAAAAATGCCATTTAATTCTTACTATCTATCTCAGAAAAAAAATTACATAATCGGAAAGATCATTTTTTTCGCCACGATATGGCATATTTTTTTACGATTTTTTTCTAAAATGAGTCAAAATTTATACATTTTTATGAAAAAAATTTCTAAATCGTTCCCTTTCAATTTCCTTTCACGTTAATGAATTGATTTTCTATCCTAAAAAAGTTCATACTATTCTCTTTCAGAATCAGGCATTTAAAAAAAATGCTGAAAACTTTTTTTTTCTCGTTTTTTCAAAAAATATTCAAAATTTTAAATATTTAATAACTTCCTTATTTATAAAAATAATCTCACAAAACTTTTTTTCCGCATGTAGAATAATGTTATCCGTAATCTGTACAGAGATAGGAAACATTGCTTAAAAATTACGGCTCTTATACTTTATTTTGTGTTTTTCGTCTATGAGCCATTTTACGAGAACTTTTTACTAAAGTATTATTCTTACATTTTTTGTTTAAAAATTACCGTAGTTTACGATCGATGTAGGAAATTGTAATACATTAACTTAAAAAACAAGCCTTCAAAAACTAAAAACTTTAATTAAAAGCGCAATTTTACGAAAAGCAAAGGGTTTGAGGACGAAAACCAGTTTCGCGTCAAATTGGCAATCAACATCTGCTTCATCACGTCCCCTTCACATTTTCTCAGGGGTTACATTAGAAAAATTGGAGACTATAACAAATGAAAATCATCGAACTAGGCGAGTAATAAAAAATGCGAAGGAAAAATTTATTTTTGTTTCAATAATGGTATCTACTTTGCCACATTACATAAACTAGGACCTATTGCAAAATAAGAGAAAATTTAATGCCCAATGAATATTTCTATCAATTAATGCAGTGCTTCTCAAACTTTCAATACCGGCGCCCCCCTTTTAAAACACAATTTTTATCGCGCCCCCCTTATACATTAATAATGTACTGAATGCAATAATAATGCACTTTTTTTTTTACGCTAAAGTAATAATCTTAATTATAAACCGTATAAATTCATGACATAAGTATTAAATTTTGTACATGTTGCTTTTAAGCAAAAAATAATAATAATAAATAAGTAATAGGATAATTAGTATGATATTTTTCCTTTCTCTAATTTTTAAATTGGAACATATTGCAAAATGCGGTGGTTGCTTAGAAGACAAAATACAGATATCAGCTAAATGTAGAAAAAGAACTCAGAGGGTCAATTTCTAATCATAAGCATTCCTTTGAAAAACTTTGCTCTGTAAGACAAGCCCATGGAAGTCGCTAATACTTATTAAACTTGTTCTTAATTTAGTATTAATTAATTAGTTATAAAATACTTTGTGCAGCACTGATACATTAAAAGTATACCGGCTGAAGTACCCGCTCTTTGCTCGAGTTCATTTATAAGAAAATAAAACATTATTGATATAATCGCTTAATTGTACGGAGAGTAAAGCCAAGTGTGCGACAATGTTTACAAAAATGTAAAATGATTTTTGTTAAATGATTGCTCAAATTATAATTAATTTAAGTGAACTGTAATTTTAAGCCTCAAAGAATTAGCATTTAGAATTGATGTTGAATAATGAACAATAAAAAAAATCCTGATGAAGAATAATTGTATTATTTTTAATATTTAAAGCGAAAAGACTTCAACATGTTTTAACTCTGGAGCAGGCGCGCACTCGATACTAATGGTCGCGCGGGGTTATTTGAGTCACCCCAATCCTTTTTTTATAATTATTTTTATAGTAGACAATAAAAATCGTAAAATTCCAGTGAACAATTTAATTAAGAGAAAATATACTCAGCTATTTTCAAGGACACAGAAAATATTTCGGAAATAAAGTTATCACACCGGGAACTCAGTCAAAACAAGTACCTTAAGATTGCAAAAAAAAAACGTTTGTTACTCCCAAAAAAGAGGGAGATATGTGACAAATATATTTTAGTTCACACGTTAAGACTGTCAAACAGGAGGATAGTGTGTGTGTCAGAGCAATTGGTAACAATTAAAAAAGTTTTGCCAGAATTACCGATTTCGTGCACTCTGTGCTCGGCGTGACAGCTCCGGATTAAAAGTGTATTTATTACAATATGGATGTTCAAAAAAAATTATGTAAAACGTTTTTCATTATGCTTTATATGTTTGGGAATAACTCATAGAAATAAATCTTGTCCAAGTAATCCTTCAAAGTGCTCTCTGTGCTTTTCCAAAAATCATAAAAATATTTTACAAGGAAAAAATCGCAGCAGAAATAGTTTATTTTCAACTTCCCTAAATGAAAAAACAAATACATAAGAGCAGGGACGTAACTAACCGTACAAGTAAGTTCGAAGGTCAAACCGCAGCAAATACATTCTGCTGCCTACAGCTGATGACAATAATATAACAGTGATGAATTTTTTATCTTTCTAAAAAATTTTTTGATTATGGGTCTGGGTTTTGTTTTTTCTCATTTTGGTTTGAAAAGAAACCATGGTAAAAAAATCTCTCATCATGGGATTACAACAAATCAAATAAAATGTTTTTTATTTGGTTACAGTATCAAAGATAGCTGAAATGAGGTTTTGAAGTAGAAGCTTTTATTTTTTATGACGTAATATCGCAGGTGATATATATAAATTATATCAGTGTAAATGTGTATTTTTTTATTATGTCAGAAAGTATTTTGTTTTACTTCATTCCAGTAAATAAATTTTTTTTAATCTTTTATTTTCGATATGCTGCGTCCCCCCCCTTGTACGTTTATGCGCCACCCAGAGGGTGCGCCCCACAGTTTGAGAATTAATGATAATGTCAAACGAAAAATAAAAAGGACTTTTACATCATGTTATTTCGCATCTTTTATCATCAGATCGAACTCCATTTCAAATATTTTCTTACCGGCCTTGCTGAATGCAGTAAAACGTCCGTCATTCAACTTTTGATTTAAATTTATAATCGTTATACGGACAAGGATGGATACTGTGAAAGTTGTAAAGCAGCAGTAGCTATTTCAGGAATGACTGTTCATACAGCTTTAAAAATTTCTTTATCAAGATTACTTCCGCGTTACATTCTGAAACTGCTCAACAATACAGAACTATTTTCAAATACATAAAAGCATAATCATTGATGAGATATGTATGATCAGTACTCAGTTATTATTGAAGGCTGGTTCCAGATTAAAACAAATAACTGGAAATTTTCAGTCAAATTTTGGAAGGTTTGATATTATTTTAATAGGAGATTTACGTCAATTACCGCCAGTTCGTTCTACACCCATCTATAAGCAACCGAAACAGACCATCATTGGACCGATTTTACGGTGAAATCTAAAATTTTATGAGCTAAATGAAGTCATGTTTCAAGTGAATCGACAATTTTCTTCTATACTTACAAAAAATGGAAACAGTGAACAACTTGATGAAATGTAAATAGTTCTGATTGAGTCTCGTTTTTGTACTGTGGAGGAAGCTGAAGCAAGGTGTCCTCAAGGTATACGATTATTCCACACTAACAATTCCGTCAATGAGTATAATAATAAATATTGAATGCCTATGCGGACAGAATAACTTCAACTGCAAAAGATTGGTTGTACTTCAAAAGAACAAGAAACTTTCGTACGTCAAAAATTTCATAAGATGTCATTAGTTGCTACAGAGATGGATTACCCCTTATCAAATAGTTTATGTGAATAATACTTATTACATGATTACCACTAATATTGATGTGAGAAATGCATTGACAAATGGTGCAGTTGGAAAGCTAATTCATATAGAAACAAATGATGAAGGATTAAGACAATATGGCTTGAGTTTCCAGATTTACCTCAAATAGGGGGGAAATTAAGACGCAAAAAGACAATCTCGCCATATCTCTACAAAATAACAGAATATAAACGACAAAATCAAATACTACGATTGATGCAGTGGTTTCGAGATTCTTAAGTGATATTGAGTGCAAAACCTAAATTTCTTATTTTAGCTACTACAAGCCTTTGATAGCAAAAGTATGTACTGCATAATGAAAATAGACTAATAATATAATGATACTTTTCTATAAATGTATACAATAATTTTTTTTTTAGTATTATGTATTGGAAATGAAAATTTGGTTTATAATACTTATACCTTTTCCATCCTAATTATTATTTTAAATACAGTATTAAAGGAGTTAATTTCTACCGCGTGTTCACTGGTACACGCCTCCAATCCCCCCTCCCTCCCCATTTATAACAAAACCCATTCGCCTCGCTGCAATCTTAAGGGCAAGAAATACCTCTTTCAGAGTAGGGAGGGTACGAGCAATCACATCAATATCATCACTATAGGTTAAGAGTTGTACTGATTTAGAGCAAATATGTCCACTACTATTGATATCTTAATCGCGAATTACTTCTCAAATGCAATATTAAAGAGCAATCAAAGGAGAGAATCTCCCTGTCAAACACTTCTAATTTTTCTTCAAAGGAAATAAATTTAAGAAATGTATGGCAGTAACTTTTGGGGAAAATATAGAAATTCTTTAAAATAGAGCATTTGAGAAAATTCCAAATTTTCTTGAAAGTTTAAAACTTTTTTAAATAAAAGTTGTATACAAATAATTTCTAACTGTATGCTGTATAGTTATGCATAAAAACTACATTAAAAACATTGGGAGTTTTTAAACAGACAGAAAACTAAGAGTTTTAACCCGTTTAAATTAGGAGGTTAAAAATGGACATAGTCGGATACTTTAAGTGTATAAGAAATAACACACACACACACACAGTCTTATAAAAAAAAAACTTAAGTCAATTCCTACTTAGATCAACAAAGAAAAATTTTAGCTACTTTTTGTTAAATAGTTACAATTAATATAAATATGTCTATACATATGACAGAATCGCAACATTAAATGATAATTAATTTTTATTAATTATCACTTAATATATGCCAATGATAATTAATTTTTATTAATTATCATTTAAATATCGTATTGTCATCCAAAATAATCGTGTATATAAAATTTCAGATCAACTGAATATTTTAAAACATAAGAAAAATAATCTTTTAAAGTTTTGACCCAAGTCGCTAAAAATGAGACCAAAGTGGCTGTATCTGTAATTCTTTAAATAAGTTTCAGTCAATTAATTTTAATTAATTATAATTAAATTATCGTATTTTTTCCCCAAACAATAGTGTATAGAAAATTTCAGCTCAAATGAGCGCTTTGAAATGTGAGAAAAAAAACCTTTTCAAGTTTTGATAAAAGTCGCCAAAAGGGTTAAGTCACCTAAAATGATGGCAACGTGGCTGTATTTGTAATTCTTTGAATAATTAGTTTTAGTCAATTATTTTTCATTAATTATAATTAAATTACTGTATTTTGTCATCCAAAATAATCCTCTATAAAAAATTTCATCTCAATTGAGTGCTTTAAAATGTATTTTATTAACGATTGAAAGTTCCACTAAGATAAATATAGAGAGAGTGTGAGCTAATAGTTGGAGTTGAAAAATAAAATATGAAATAAACGTTTCTTATATTAAATAATTAATATATAAAAGTATTGAAAAAACTCTGTATGTGCAATAAAAGACAAACAAAAACGCGTAGCATAGTTGTGAAACTAAATAGTGTGACAATTGCCTAAATTATAGTTAAAGATTTTAAAAAAGTAAATTATATTTACAAAATAATAATATTTTTAACGTTCATGTAGTTATAATTATTTAAATATGTTTTTTTAACTGAATAAATACAAAAATCAAATGTATAGTTAAATAGAAACTTTTTCACGAATACAAATCCAAATATAAGGGAGAAAAAATAATGGTTATTTTTTTATATATATACTGTTTATTAAGACACAAAAAATGAATACAAAATACGAAGTCATATAAAAAGGGCATGTAAAAATGTCAGAAGTTAAAATGAAAATAATAATGCAAGGATGCAGTAGAGTTGTACGATAATACAGTCTGTCTACAATGACACTCCATGCAGCTCTTACGCAGAAGAGCATCCAGACAACTACAATGACACTCCATGCAGCTCTTACACAGAAGAGCATCCAGGCAACTACAATGACACTCCATGGAGCTCTTACACAGAAGAGCATCCAGGCAACTACAATGACACTCCATGGAGCTCTTACACAGAAGAGCATCCAGACAATACACATAAAATCTACATTTGGTGTTAGTGACTTGAATAGTTTGGACTACTTCGCCAAATGCTCCAACTGTCTTCCTTACAACAAAACACAACATAATGATGTTCAACAATTATTAAATAAAATTTTCAGTCCATAGCTTTTAAATGAAAGTCAGTGGCGTACACAAGGGTAGGGCTTGGGGGTTCCAGCCCCTACCATATACCAAGAGATTTTAATTTTTAGTAAAATGGCCATGCCTTGGCGTTTTCATCGACATGTTTCTTAAAACGTAAGCCCCTCCGATAAAAATAGTCCATGTACGCCACTGACGCAACTGATACCTAATTGCTAGCTTTTAAGCAATCAGTAAAGTTCTCTCTCCATGCCTTGTTCAGTTTCCATATGGAGTTCCTGGATTGTATATTAAGCTACCAGGAGCTGAAAGGAAAATAATAGTTTTAGATATATTATTACTTCACTGATTTCAGAATAGGTATCTTATTACAACAAAAAATAAAATTTTATATTAAAACACTGAATTATATATTTTTAAAATTGTAGGAACAAGTTGAAATTTCTTCCAAGAAAATGTGAATGCATCTTTACAAGCATACGGATCACTTAATCTTCTGTCGGTAGTATTTGTGTAAAAAAGTAGTTGAAATTTTTTTGCAGTATATGTTTTTTTTCATGCTTATATAGGTCACCACTTAGTCCAAATTTAGAATCAAATGCTGTAGAATTTCAAAAAATTATTTTGGAAATCATGTGTTTTGAATAATGAAAAAATCCTTATGTTTTCAAGAAATATTTTTTTAATCCCATAATCTAGATCCTAAAGAAGGTAAGTATTCAGGAATATCAACCCAGATCAAAGGAGGATGGCAGACGCGGAAATTTGAAACTGCGCACATTTTTTGCACATTGTGACTGACGAAGAGTCGAATGTAAATGCACAAGTATTTTTTTACATTTATAAGTAATAAGTATTTACTTTTTTTGAAAATGGATTTTACGATGTCAAAAAATGAAGCAAATATTTATTCAAGCCATCGTTTTATGTTACTTAATGCTTACTGAGTTATATATCAATTATATGATACCCTCCCCAACCCCCCAAAAATGAATTTCATTCTATTAATTCAATTATATTTTGTTGTTTCTAATCCCAGATTGTCTAGCAAGGCTAGACAATCTCCATCATAAATAAAAAAAAATCAAGAAAGTCTAAAAACAGAAGAGGATCCAGAAGGACCTCGTCCTTTTTGAAAACCTAGCAAGTCAAGATGTGGGCAAGAGAGACGAGCTCGGAATAACACTATTGGCACTCTGGAAATATCTTCTGACCTTTTTCAATTATATGTACATAAGATGTACTTTAAGGTGGATACGCAGAACATTCACACTCTAGGTAGTGCATATAAAGAAAAAACTTTTAACGTTTTAATGTCCTGAATAATGCTTCATGGAACCCCAGGATTCCATGGAACACAGTTGGAAAACCACTTCCTTATATTAAAACTTTGGGAAACTATTATCAATTATTTGCTTACCAATCGCTTAACTGTAACCGAATACGAACCAATGACATTTTAAGCAGAATCCCCTATACTACAATTCATAGTCTCAATAGACAAATTTATATAAGGAGTAATTTTAAACTTACGTAAGATGGCGTAAGATGTAGAAGGGCCCGGGGGAGGAATAGGAACAGTTTCAGGTGGGCTGTTGTTGTTCGCCTTTTTGCGATTAGCACTTTTTGGTTTGTTGCGATTTCTGGTCGTGATGGTATCCTTACGCATGTCTTTGGGACGAGGTTTCTAAAACAGAAAACATAAGAGACAAAAATTAAAATATGTAAAATTGAAACTACTTGAGCAAAATATCATTTTTTCTCCGTGGAAATTTCGTGTGACATGACTTAGTAATAATTTTAGTCAAGCTAATTTCTGTAGCTTATTCAGATCCACTGTGCAATTCTTAAGTAAAAAATTTTACTAAAACTTTGTTCAAATGCTTCTTTCATTCCTGAAATATGCCAATAGAAAAGGAAAATATGAATACTAAGTGATAAAATATCAAAACACAGTTGCTTTTTAAATAGTTTTAAAAAGAGAAAAAAAATTCCTCTTTTTATCAATATATTTTTTTTTCTTACAAAATAAGCAATATACACCTTACATAAAGATTTTTTTTAAAAAAAAGGAATTTTGTTGCACTTTTAATATATTTAATTGAAGAGGGATTTCTGTTGTGTATATGAAAATAAAAGTTTATGCCCTCCTACACAACACGGAAACCTAAATATACAGTGACCTCTTTTCCCATTCTAGAAGATGGCTAACCCAAACAGGTCAACTAATTTGCACTACTTTGAAATTTCCGAAACGTTCGGATGTCATACAGCTTGCGAAAGTTGGAACGGAAATTGTGTTCCCAGCGGTCGGGATGATTGCGGCAGACATGACACTCTGTACTTCTGGACCCGGACAGGAGCAGTAAAGAGGCAGGTATCTACTAGCAGGACATCTATGGGACAGACGAGGCACCAAATCGAGCTTTATGAATACTACAATTTACAACTTCCTCTGTGGGGGTGAATTCGTGAATTATTTGATAGCCCGCCTTTTTATTAAATCCCAGTTCAATGCAATACGAAACAGTGAAAATACTTTATCACCCATAATAATATTAAAAAAATCACTGGTTCTTACATTGTTGCCGTAGAGTACACTGCCTATGTATCTATCTATATATATATATATATATATATATATATATATATATCATGTTTTGGAGAAATTTTGGGATTGACAGGAGAAATAGCAATGGGCAGCCGTTTGTCCTATTATATTTAATTTCAATATTCAATAAAGAGTCTGCACTCCAAGCCATGGCAAAAACGAGAGCTCTTTCAGCGTTGATCAGCAGCGAGTGAGTCCTTAGTACACGTGTCTTCTTTAAGTCCGGCGAAAGTAGAAGTCAAAGTTCCTATGCGGGAGGTGGGTTGAGTTGTCCTGGTAGGAAGTTTACCCCAACTGACACTTATGGGGCTGGGGATTCATCACACACACACACACACACATATATATATATATATATATATATATATATATATATATATGCCAAAAATAAATATTTATTTGTATTACTTTTCTTATAATCCTCAAACTGGAAGATGGAATAACATATAATTCGAATGCTTGCATCCTTTAACTATGTTGCGAAATATTCTTTATTTCGCATTTACTTAATAAAGCTACCATAGATAAGCAATTGAACAAATATTTGTTTACTACTTAACAGTGATCAAAAGTACTTACATTATGCAATTTGTAGTACAAGCCACAAGCGTTGCAAATGAATTCTCCATTTTGACTTCGCCTCCACAGAGCAGTCATCTGGGTTTTGCAGTTGCAACATACTTGATCATTTCGTCTGGAAAGAGCCTAGATAGAATGAAAAAAATGTGTGTCAAAATTTTAAACACCTATATAATGCACCTAAAATTTCAGCAAAAGATTCTAAAATTGATTTTAAAGAATTATTTTAATTTTACAATACAAAAAAGTAACTCATTCCATTAAAATTCACAATTCGACACAAATTTAAGATTACATTAAAAATATGTGCATTATTCTATCCATAACGAAATTAGAAATATATCAAATATATATCTAAAAATTGAAAAACTCACACAACTGGTATGCATTATATAGAACGGTAATGTCTTTCAATAATACAAGTTCAGTATTCATTTCCACGTCGAAATGAAATTTAAATAACATTAAAAGAGCATGTAATATTTTCTGGAAGGGAGAGGGGAGATTAATCAGTTCTAGTGTACGCTAGAGTTAATTCGAGTGCGTTAAACAGACCAAACTGTGCATACTCGAGATAATTCGAGAGGAATAGTATTTTATGCTGCTGTAATTTTCACACCCGAATATAAGCGAGTGCCGTCAGCACTCGTGTGATTGACAGCGATCCGTCGTTATATATGAAATAATTGCACTGTTGGGCTATGTACAGCGCCCAGTAGCGCACACAAAGGGTGGTCCACGGGTCAGGATCCTCCCTTCTATAGCCCCTGATTTTTTTTCGTTTGATGATTTTGTATATAGTACATAACATTTAATTAAGTATTTGCTAATACTAATTTATTTTATTAATTAATGCTAATTATTAATTCAATAATTTACTTGCAGTAAACAAAATGAAAGCAGTACTTACGGGACCCTTCTTCTTCTTCTTGTTTTGCTGCCTGGAGTTCTGTTGTTGAACTCTTTTGATGCAAATTTCACAAATATAGCTCCCACTTATGTTAGCGACAGAGGCATCGGTTTCTGTTTTGTATGCTCCGCATTGTGAACACTGTTGTTGAAATACTATTACGCTCTCTGGCTTCACATCCCTCATTTCACCAAAGCTGAAATCTAAAAAACAAATGTAGGAAATATGTAGGAAATAGTATTTATTTACTTTCGAATAATTAGAATGTTTTAAATTTTCAATATACTTCGAGAGAGAGATGGCGGTCTCTTTTCCAACTATCTTTCATTTATCTTCTTGTAAATAAATCAAAGCTGCAAATATAGCCTGCTCCTTGTCTTAATAAATTAATTGTTCTTTAAACTCTTGGCTTACGGTTTCCTTCGTCCAAAATTTCATCATTACCCCTAGACATCGCCCCACACACACACACACACACACACACACATATATATATATATATATATATATATATATATAATTAAGTCAATTTCTACTAAGGTCAACAAAGAAAAATTTTACTTTGGTTACTTTTTATTAAATAGTTACAATTAATGTAAATATATACATGACAGAATCACAGCATTAAGTGACAAAATAGAAAACGATTTTCCACTTTCCTTTCTATATATGGAGTTGGGCTATTTTTGTGTGTCTGTTACAATTTATTCATTAATTAAATTTGATTATTCTAATAAAATAGTGTAGTAAAAAGGAAATCGCATTTTTAGAAATTAAACAATCTCAGGTGGGATTTGAACCCACGACCTTTGGGTTAGGCGTTATTCATCGCGCTACAGGGACACAACGAACGCTTTTTCTTTCTATATATGCTGTTGGGCTATTATTTTTGTTTCTCTTTATTCATTTTTTAAATTTCATTAATGAAATATATGAAAAACTGTATTAACATCAAGTATCCTTTACTACAAATTTTAAAAAATGTAGTTGAACTTGAATGAATGAATAAAAAGTGTTTTATTAACGATTGAAAATTTGAATAAGATATATATAGGGAGAGAGTGGACTAATAGTAGAAATTGAAAAAAAAAAGGAAGGAAGGAAGAATTTTTTTATCGTATTTCTTCTTTTTCTGCTGACCAATTATAATGAGAATTTCATATACAAGCGGTTCTTGACTTTCGTAACTCTTTTACTTGTGTATGCATAGTCAGTAAAAAAGAGCACATTGTAATTTATGCAATTTTCATAGCAAAAGAAAAAAATATTACCACTTCATTATGATGCTAATCGATTAATTAAATTTAATTAGCATAACTTATTAGCTTCTAAAACAGAATTTCCTTTTTAAAGAATTCTCTCTTTTTTTGAGAAAAACATAAATATAAACGAGAAAAAGTATTCCGTGAATAAAAAAATATAAATAACACAACACAGCCTTTTTATTTCAAATACCTCAACACATGGCACAAGCATGTACGTAATTCAAAACACACCACATAAAATATGATATACATAATGGATCGATGAATAAACATTACAAGGGTTAGTGTGCAACTCCAAATAGCCGACTTTTTCCTGTTCTGCGAGTTTAACCTTCTGTACTAAGGATGGCGAACCAGTGACACGCGTGACATCATTGGCAGGCGACACAATATTTTGGATACGCCAGCGATCAAAATGTTTTGCTTTTTATTTCAAAATAACAAAGTTCACTATGAAGTATTACGAACAAACGCGAGTGATCGGTCACAGAACGACAGGGACCACACTCGTTTGTTACTAGATTGCCTTTGTTACGACGTGGACAACAATTGCTTATGATGCAAAATTTTTCTACGCATATCATTAACAATTTCATTGTCACAACTGTATTTTAAAGTTAATTTATGTTATATTCACGATTTTTAGCAATTATTTAATATGGCTAGTTCAGCAAAAGAGCAAAAATTTCAAGATAGTACGTGTAACTAAGAATTTTTCAACCTTGGTGAATCCAGAAATATGTGTGTGGCATAATTAATACAGACCAGAAAAGCGGTGTGTGTTTTATGTTCTAGAATAATGGTACGCAGAACATCGTCTGTAAAACGGCATTTTGAAGCAAATCACAAATCCTCTTTTCAAAAAAGTGAACCACAGCAAAAATAATTAATTGCTTAGAAACCATTTGGCAGATGACTCCAATGCAGAATGCACTGCACACTAAAAGATACATCTTA
Organism: Trichonephila clavipes; assembly: GCA_019973935.1. NCBI lineage: Eukaryota > Metazoa > Arthropoda > Arachnida > Araneae > Nephilidae > Trichonephila > Trichonephila clavipes. The sequence continues at coordinate 59,498 of BMAU01001885.1, read as the reverse complement.
CAATCCTAATATAAGTTATTTGTCATCCAATCTGCAACAACAGAAGTGAAATTAATGTTACTTTCATTTGAATTATACGCGTATAACTAAAACATTTACAACTATACAGGGCAAAAAGTAATTTTGTAGTAAATAAAGAGTTTTGAGTTGTTAGTATTTAGTTTTATTATTGTCCCAATAATCACAAGTCAAAATTATTTGACGGCACGTTTATACCTCATTAAAGGCTTCTTTAGAAAAAATGGCACGTTGATCCATAAAGATTCGCCACCCCTGTTCTATACATACCTTTGAACAACTGCAGGGAATGGCATGCAATTACCATTAACTTGAGCCGAAAGAAAATAAAAAGTGAAACAAGAAAATGACAATGGGATGAAATGAAACCTATTGATATGTGCAGGAAATAAAACTTACCGAACTCCACCATGAGTACAATCCCTAACTAGCAAGGTAGATTTTTATACCACCTTATAAAAAAAATTAGAAAACAAAACAGCTTAGTTCATTTTGTTAAAAAAAAATTAAAAATACAAAAGGTAAGGACAAATGAAGTTTCACAAGAATAAATAAGAGTTGATTCTACTCAAATCCTTCATTCCAGTTCGTGACTTAGACAAGTCGCCTAACATGTATTTTAAAATGATGTATCTTTCGAAAACGAAAATTAGATGAGACGGGTGCCAGCGAAATAAATAGCTTATAACCATAATCGCGGAGGAAAGGATGAAAGAGAGACCAATATCTGAAATCACTCCACCGCAGGGGGAGGAAGAAAACGGCCGAACGAGGACGAAACTAGAGTACGTCACGAGGGCGAGGAATGGAAGAGCGCAGGAAGGGGGGGCGCCCCAAAACGCGTTCGAGGAGCACCGAAAACGCAGTGGGAAGGAAAATGCTGCATTTTTTTTTTCCGCAGCTAGACTGAAAATGAAAGGAGTCTGTAAGGGAAACTTACAGAGTGTAAGCAATTAAGGGGACGTATCTTTCTTCCCCGCCGTTTCGTTTCAGGTGACAAGATTTCTGTCTCCAGTGCGTGTTCCTCGCGACAAAAGGTACACAATGTCTATTGACGAAGAAACTCTATACTTTCAGCTGCAAGACACTATCTGGATGAGAAATTACCCTGGCTGTATTTTAATCTAAGACCAACATTGCAGACTACCTTCAAGTATCTAGATACAACTGAACCTCTTATTGTATATTTTACATGCATGCGATATAAAGGCATTGTATTGAAAAATGCTAATTAACACGTTTTTATAAGTTTCACTTGTATGTAAGGAAATCTTTGAACTCGGTTTTTACCCACTTTAAAAGGTCAGATAAATTCGAAATTTTGCACACTTGTCAATGACCGATGACCAGTGGCGCACACAAGGGGGGCGGGTCCTGGGGTTCGAACCCCCCTCCCAAAGCCTTTGATTTTTTTCCGATTGATTATAATTCTAAGTATATAGTACGTAAAATTTAATTAAGTATTTGTTATTAATGATTAATTTTATTAATTAATGCTAATTATTTATTCACTAGTTAGTTTTTTACTGTGTTTTGTTCCCTAAAATCCACAAAATCAAAAAGAGCATGATACAAGATTGGTGAACATTCGACTCCGGACCCCCACCCCCCTTGAAAAATTCCTGTGTGCGCTACTGCCGATGACAATACAATAATTTCTTTATTTTATTCCATTATCCGGAACAGGATAATCCAGATTTGGCGATTAATTCTACATACCATTTCTAGATTTGGCGGCTAATTCTATATACCATTTCTGGATTTGGCAATTAATTCCAGATCCCATTTCTAGGTTAGCGACTAAAAGATTAAGAGTAACTTTAAAAGCGAAAACATCTTTTTGCGTCAGCAATTTTTTGTAGCATAAACAATGATCCATTCTTTCTGAAAAAAGGATTAAAAAAAAGACTCGGGCATGTGAAAAAAAGGATTTGTTTTAAGTCACATGGGCAAACTTTTTCGGTCACGGGTCAAAAATTTTGAAAAAATGTGTATGAATAAATGATAGTTAAAAAAACTAAAAATACATGCTTTTACTGTAGATTGAACTAAAAAATGAAAAATAAATTATAGTTTAAATTTTTTTTTAAAAAAAAAAGCTTTTATGGTTATATAATCGAACTAAAAAGTAAAACAAAATAATTCTTACTATAAGAATAAAATGATTTGCGAGAGAAAAGCTTTGTACTATATTTTTACACTAACTCAGCATTTCGGACTGGAACTAGTAAGAAATTATAACTTTTAATATAGAGCACTCCACGCTTTTACCCCAATGATATTATATATAAATTTCTCGTTAATCATTTTATATTCTTATAATTTTTTTCTTTTACTTTTTAGTTCGATTAACCATAAAAGCGTGTTTTTTAGTTTTTTTAAGCTATAATTTATTTTTCCTTAAATTTCAAATTTATTCATATTTTATGTGGTTATATTTACCTTATTTAATCGAATTTGAGCCGCCATCGATTCTTATATGCCTCCAAATTCTGAACACGTGATGTGAAAAACTAAGAAATATTGTAAAATACTTTATCGATATCCAATATTTAAACTGAGAACTAATAAGAAATGAAAAATTAAGTTATTTTACTAGCAATAAAAACTTTTAAATGCATAATTGAACCTGTAATTGCCGCCAGTACATCATCTGTTCGGTTTTCTCCATACAACACATTTTTGCACCTTCGTTTCTAAACCGCACTCTATTGCATTGTATCAAGAATTAAGCGAGAAAATTGTATTGAGAATTGTTTCAAAAGTTTTTGTTTGTTAAACTGTTTTCGAACATAAAACATTGCTCTTACGAATATTATTCAAGAACAATTTTAACGAGAAAATAATTATTAAAAAAGTTATATATAATCATGAGTTGCGTTATAAAAGAGCTTTTGCTTATAATTATATTACCTTATATATGTTATATTATACTTTTATATGATTTATAAAATTTTAAAGATTACAGTTTGAATTACCGTAAAATCCAGTGTACTACGCGCACTGCCATATATCGCATACACATCCATACTTTCAAGCTGCAATTTTTCATTTTTAGGTATATTCGCCGTATAACATGCACCCCCTTTCTTACGAAGAAATCTGAAATGTACGTGGCCAATGCTCTTATGTTTTGAAGTCTTTTATTCGAGGTATTGTTCGAAGCTTTACAAAAAAATAGTATATTTCTATTATTACAGCCCTTTATGTTCATAAGAAGTATCATTTCTTTTAAATAAACAGTATTTCGATCTGCGTAGAGGTCTATATAGTTTTTCCCTCTCTCTATATATATATCCTCATCTTTTTTATTATTATAATTTTTTTAAAAGCTCTCATTTTTACACCCGGCGTCTAACGTGCCCCCATATTTTTCGAGCTTATTTTTTTAGTTAAAAGCGCGCGTTATACGCCGAATTTTACGGTAATCATCTAGGATTCATTTTTATCTTGCAATAAAATATGTGCGTAATTTTCCTTTTTTTTACCGAAATGAATTTTGAATTAAAAATTAATTATATTTATTATTTGAGTGTTATTGTAAAACATTTACTTTAAAATTAGCTCAAGCATATTCTTCGAAACAAGCATGGTTCAAAATTGCATGGTTCTTGTAGCACAGGTAATTTAAAAAAAATAAAATAAAAGGAGACACTTTTTTTGAAAACAACTAATAATATTTTGACCAGTTAAAAAATAAAAATATGGATTCGTATAGTTAATTATTTATTTTACACTAACTAAAAATATGGATGGCGGGAGGGGGGAGAGAAAAAGAAAAATAAATTTAAGAGAACATAGAACGCGATTTACACACACATATAATTTTTTAATTTGATAGCTTTCAAACATTTTTTTGTTTACCCCCGATGTGTATGTATTATGTACTTTTTCGAAATTAAATTATTTTTTTTAAAAAAAATGTATTGCTTTGATACGAAAATGCATACCAACTTTTGTTACATGTATTATTGGCGATAGTATTATTCTACAGTAATATTCTAGTTCTGTTCTCTCGAGAAGTGAGGGGAACACATTAGCAATATATAAAATACAGGTGGTGTTACTTAAATCTTAATATATACTGCGACTAATTTAAAATGCAATATATGTTTTAAAAAAAGGGCGTTAACAATAAATCCTCTCATTGAAAATATTTTACGTAAATGATACTTTAAAACGATAATTATCATGACAAATTGAAAAATATCGTTATAAATAAATTTTTAACTGTGCTACAGGTAAAGACAAGAGCACTTTAGGAATAAATTATCTATTTACTGAACTTTGACACAAAAATTTTTAAAATTTACTCTTATTTTATAAAATACTCAAAAAGAGGAATTTCAGTGAATTATTATAAATAATTTAATGCGAAACATTTCTTTCAAGAAATTCGCTAACTATCCATAATTTATTAATAGAGCTAAATTATATATATGTTACCGTTTCATTGTGAAATCCGTTATTTCATAGAATAACTAGGTATTCCATGACATAACTAGACAAGTCAGTTAAAGTATATAAACTTATTGAATTCTATGATTTAACAAGGTATTCTATAGAATAACGATTGCTTGATCGTTAAAGTATAAAATACGGTACTCGAAAGTTCTTTAAACTGGTTCTAGCTGCTTTGGCAAGGATTTTTCCGATTAGGAACTACAGATGGTCGAATAAAAAAAAAATTGTACTCTAGATATCAGTTCAGTATATGTCAGAGAAAATTAATTTCCTTTAAAGAAGTTCTAAGTATTGACATAACGCTTCGATCTATTGTAACAGCTTAAAGTTGCGGTACAAGACAATGATTTAAGAAGTGCTCGTATAAAAAAAATGTTATGGAAAAAAGTGTGCTTATTTCAAAAATAATAAGCAGTGCAATCCAAAGTGTCATCATAGCAATCCTTGCTTTAATAAATAATGAAAAGTAAAATGAAGGGATCTCATACGATTTAAATTAATATTCTCTTAATTTTTGTTTTAAAAGGTTAAAATATGTTTTTATGAAGTAACAGTTTTTATTCCAAGCATATATTTTTGTTAATAATATTTAAATATAATCTATATTTGCTACACATATTCTTTGTTTCCCCTCTCTGTTTAACTAATATGAGCAATAACAAATTATATCACCTGATTTTCCCCTTGTTATTTATCAATTTTTCATCCGCAAAAGGGATAAAATGCACTTTTCGAGATATTTTGTTTATTTATGATCCATTAATTTATAAAATATCTTTGAAATTGTTTATTTTCACTTTAACGGTATTTCCTTACCAACACTTTAACAGTTTCCTTATTCAAGTTATTTTATAAAATAACCAGGTAAAGTATGGAGTTTTTGATCTATCATATACTTTAAATGACTTGCCTAGTTATTACATGAAATACTTAGTTATTCCACGAAATAACTGAATTATACACTTTAATGGAAACATATAAAAACAAGCAATATAAAAAAATTAATTATCATTAAAGTATCGTATTGTCATCCAAAATAATCATGTATATAAAATTTCAGTTCAATCGAGCGCTTTAAAACGTATGCCATTAACGATTGACAATTTGAACAAGATAAATAAATATATAGAGAGAGCGAGCTAATAGTAGGAACTGAATGAAAAAAAAAGGGAAAAAAGCGATTCACTGGGCAAGCGTGTTTGCTACGAAAGTCAAACAGCAATTCTCACCCTTTGAACTGTTACTCCCACTGAAGCTTAAGTAAACATCCCTTTCCAGACTTAACGGATATCGGATGGCGAGTATTGTTTGTGTGCACGTGCAAATGATTAAGAAACACTCTCGAGTTGAAAGGAAATTACACCCCCATCCATTTTTCAGAAAATGGATTTCAAATGCTAATAGGACAACTTGCTGTTTTAACCGTACTTAAGCGGGGGTTCGTACTTACAAACAAGACATGCAGATCGTCCAGAACGACCCGTTTGAAGTCATAAAAACAACCAGGCATCGGGAATATTTGTCCGAGATTTAAAATCACAGTACAAATGGCATTAGCTAGTTTGAATTTGATTTAAATAAACTTAATTATTAAACAAGCCATTGGCAACAGCGTTATTCGCAATTTTGAGTCATAGTGAAGCGACGAAAACGACACTTGGAGGAGGGACGTAGCTATCACCGTATCAATGATACGGGGCCCCTAAACTACAGGGGCCTCAACATACGCAAGCAAAAAATCGTGAAATTTTAAAGGATCTCAAGAAATCTTCGATACAGGGACCACTTAGGACTAGCTACGACAGTGACTTTGAGCTAACTTTCGTAATTTTTTCGTTAAAGGTTTACATAAAGTCAGTGGCATAACGTACACCTCCACATTGCGAGGGGGCAGGGACTCTAGGGGGCCCCAAAACTTCACTGACACCAAGTTACAATCCTTTGTAAGATCCGACATGGGGCCCAAAACTTGACTTTACGGGAGGGCCTAATATTCTCCATTACGCCACTGCATGAAGTAGTCTCATTCTCTCTCTCTCCTTATGACAGTTTTGGAGGGAACGAGGATCAAATATAAGACTCATTTTGATCTAGTTTCTAAACTCGAATTGACGGGCATGAGTTATTGACCATAATCACAAAGCAACCACAACCTCTCATTTAAAAAATCTTGCCAATTTTCTTTTTTTTTCTTGACTGCATAATTTTTTTTTATTTATAATTAGTTTAACTTCGGAACTTTTGCAAAAGATTCATTTTGTGTTTAGAAAAGAGACGGTTCAGTAAATTGTATTCAGTTTTTATTTTAATTATGGAAAGTTCTAAATGCAATTAAACACTAAAATTTATCCTGGTATTAGCATTCTTTTAGAAAAATATAAGAATAACGAAAAATGATAATTTTCTCATTCAACCAATGTCTTTGATTTTAGAAATATTTTTTTGTTTTGTTTTTGAAACACTTTGATAGTTTTACTCTGTACTATATTATATGTAAAATAAAATAAAAAAAACTAAAATCTTATACACCAAGCAGAAATAAAGAATTCTGAACAATAAGCATATTTTCTGAATAACTTTTTTGTAAAATAATGATTCAGCCAAATTAAATATTAAAAAAATCATATAACACCAGGCAGTAGCGCACACATGAATTTTTCAAAGGGGGGTCCAGGGTCGTAAGTTCACCATTCTTGTATCATGCTTCTTTTGATTTTGTCGGTTTTCGGGAACAAAACACAGTAAAAAACTAATTATTGAATAAATAATTACCATTAATTAATAAAATTAATCATTAATAACAAATACTTAATTAAATTTTACGTACTATGTACTTAGAATTATAATCAATCGGAAAAAAATCAAGAGCTTTGAGCCCCCCCCCCCTTTGACAATTTTTCTAATCAAGGGGATAAAACAACAACACATGCACGTGTTTCGGTCACTTTTATAAATAACTCAGCGATCGTAACATCGATAAGATACGTCAACAGTGCTGTCAGAGATCAAGCTTATTTTTACTTTCAGCAACAATCGAACTAGGGAGGAAAAGATATAAGACTTTTATAATCAAAATATACACATATTATTAAACGACCGCAAATCTTGTATTTACGAATGCGACTCATAAAACAATAATCCACCAATATAATTTTGATCAACAAACAAAAAAAATTGATTTAACGTATAGCAAAAAGGACTCTCTAAACCTGCAAAAAAAACTTCCCCATGCAGACGATAATTACTACTCAACGCCTAAAGACCTCCCCCGAAGAAATCGTCATATTTTAAGACAGGCACTTGAAACCAAAAAAATGATGCTTCCTACCACGGTAGAAAAGTATGCTCTCAGGAGAGACATTGATTCCAGAGTCGATTATAAATCTTTCAACTTCACTGGAATAAATAAATAGAGGGAGTGAAACTTGAAACTCTCTAAGTCTTACGGCCACCTTGGTTGACATTGAAACTTATGAGACCAGGTTGCCCTAACCTCGCGTGTTGATATACTTTCGGGATAAATTGTTACATGAGATGCTTTCTTCACTGACATTTAGTACATAAAAAAGGGTGAGTGACTGAATGTGAGGTTTAATGGCGCAAGAGCCAAATCTGGCCATACTGCGCCAAAGATTTATTAAAATATTAAAACACTTGATAAAATGTGTTAAAATATTGACAGCACAGTTTTTTAAAAAGTTAAACTTTCAAATCACGTATAAAAACTCGTTTTCAAGCAATAAAAACAAGCAAGTCAGACAAGATCTAAAAATAAAAGCATTAAAAAAAAGACCAGTGAAAAATTAAATTGTAGAAAAAGTTTAAGCATTTCATGTACATAAAAATTCGCTCCTACTTTTTTCGGAAACGCGTTGGAGTTAACGCGCGTAAATATCCTTTAGGATAATTTTCAGGATTTTCTTTAAGTGCGAATTTAACCGTAGGATCTGGGTCAAGTTCCTCCTCCTCCACACGTCATAAGTTATCATGTCTTCCTCATCTGTTGCATATTCTATAGGTGCTATAGAAAAGGTGTTTTCTTCAAAGGAAATCATTTTCAGTAGGTGGTATGGTTTCCACGGACGGCCAGCAACGTTGAGGACCTTTGAGGCATGGAGTCAATGAGGCTATTAATCACGAGTTGGGGTATTCTGTCCCACTCTTCCAGAAGAGCTCTTTCCAATTCCTGGAGAGTTTGTGGGGGTGGTTGGCGGCCAGCAACTCGTCTTCCTAGAGGGTCCCAAACGTGCTCTATTGGATTCCTGTCTGGAGAACACGCTGGCCATTCCATTCGTACGATTCTTTCCTCGAAAAGGGAATCCTCCACGAGGTTAGCACGATGTGGCCTGCTGTTATCGTCCATTAAAATGAAGTCATCTGCGATTGCTGCAGCGTAAGGGACTACAATAGGTCTGAGGATCTCATCCCTATATCGGCGAGCAGTCAGAGGTCCATCTCAAATGATGTAGAGGTCTGTGCGCCCGTCAATGGAGATGCCACCATACACCAACACTCCCTCACTGCCAAATCTGACACTTTCGTGCACGAACGCAGGATTATTCCTTCTGCCACGGTCCAGATGAAAATACGTCTATTAACCGGATGAACAGAAAAACGGGACTCGTCAGAAAAAAGAACATTGCTCCATTCATTTCTCCTCAGTTCACATGCTCTGTTGCTCCCTCCCTGCGGTCGCAACGATGCCTTGATGTTAGTCTAACACATACAAGCGGTCAGTGAGCATACAGACCTACACCATGGAGCCGGTTTCGGACAGTCTGAGTTGAAACCGTGGTGCCAGTAGCCGAGCGAAGGTGTTGTTGGAGTAGAGTAGCGTTCATATTTCGGTGTCTCCGAGCCGTTAATACTAAATAACGATCTTCATTGAGCGTTGTTGCCCGTCTACAACCTTGTCCTGGTCTTCGGCCTGCACTTCCAGTCTCCAAAAAACGGTTCCAGATCCTGGAAATCACACTTTGTGACACTCCAATGGCTTGCGCTACTTCGGCTTGAGTTTGGCCCTCTTCTAACCTACCAACAACTCTCCAAGCTTCTGAATCGGTTAAATGACTTCGCTGAGACATCGTACTCATCGAAACAAAGCAGTCACGGAATGCCGATCATCCTTGTCTTCATTTCAGTTGAAAGTCAAATTTCATTCGCTGCCGCTGAAGCAACGTTTTTGACGTCGAACTCAAAATTAGCATACTCCACAGTTAGAAAATCAGAAAAATTTGCATTTGTGATTCTCTTCTTCCATTTTCGGCAAAAAAAATTTCGCTTATATCTTTATTTTATATAAAACTTACAATATCCTTTAATTGTTTTGAGCAGTGTAGATGACGTTTGGCTACATTTTTACAAAGATATAATTTGAGGGTCGTAGAAAGAAAATTCTTTCTTCAAAAGGGATCCAGGCATTTGATTAACTCTTCATAAATAAAATAATTTAAAATTAAATATGCTTAAATATATATATTCAAATAAATATAAAAAACCCCATTATGCATTAAAAACTAACTGCTAAATATATATATATAATTCCAATATCAGCAGTGGCATAACGTACACCCCCGCATTGCGGTGGGCCCAGAGTTCTAGAGGGGCACAAAGTCTATGTTATGTAATCAGTGGCGCGCACATGGGGGGAGGGGGTTCTGAGGGGTCCGGACCCCCCCCAAAGCTCTTGATTTTTTCCGATTGATTATAATTCTAAGTATATAGTACGTAAAATTTAATTAAGTATTTGTTATTAATGATTAATTTTATTAATTAATGCTACTCTAGGTTTTTGATTCCCAATCAGTACAAGACCCTCAGTGTTAGATAGACTTAGAGTGGACCACTGCAATGGAATCAAGAAAAAATTTCAAACTGTTCACAAAAGAGTGCCCACATTTGAAGAATTTATTAAATTCCTGGAAAAACAAACTTCAGTTGTGTTTAGATGGAACTGTAATTTTCTATTATTCAAATTGTGTTTTCATTAGAGTTATAACGTACACCCATGCATTGCGGGGGTAGGGTTCTAGGGGGCCCAAAACCTAACTGACACCAAGTGCGGTTAAGAATTACTTCGTAAAATGCGGCTTGGGGCCTAAAATCTGACTTCACAGGAGGGCCCTAATATTCTTCATTACGCCACTGAATAACAATTAAAACTGCACTATTTTTTTATCGTACAACTACTGAGCTACATTCATAGAATATATATTTATGATTGATTATCTGTACATAATTTTGCTTTCAAAAAAGTTAAGAAATATTTAGAATATAAGAAAATTTCCCAAATATGCATGATTTGGCATCCATGAGGAAAATTGATCGATTATATTTGAAGGTGAATAATAAAAAAAAGGAATCCATTTTTCTCTCTATTAATACAATAATATTTCTAAAAATTATACTGGGGAGAAGCCATCTATATATATTTATTTGATAGAGTCATTAGCTCAATTATTTGTTTGGATTTCGATAAAATTATCAACAATTAAGTTAAAATGCTCATTATATGCACACCAAATCTATTCAAGTTCAAGATATTCTGAATTATAACGGAAATAAAATTTTTATTCCCTTTTTTAACACTTATTTTCTAAAAAAAATGTCCAAAATTTCCAATTTTTTTAAAATTTAGCAATAAATTTTTTTAATTTTATTCTGAAGATAGATTATTATTACGTATACTACTTACAAAATATTAAATTATTTATTACAATTTAATACAATAGATTATATTAGTTTTATTATTATTATAAATATAGATGTTGTCAAAAGATACATGAGTATTTTAAGGCTTTTAATTTATTTTATGTCTATATTTTTAATTTTTAAAAAAATTATATTAATTTTTTTTTAAATTTTTAAAAAAAAACATTGAAGTACAAGTTACAAAAAATAAAATTTAAAAAAGAAAATGTTTAATGTTTAAATTTAGTTTCAGGTGGGTTGGGGGGGATAATAAGCGCCATAAATATAATAATTAAAAAAAGGAGGGATACCATTGTGTATTGTTATTGTTATACTTTAAACTCAGGCAAAGCAAATCGAAAATAAATGCCTTTTGAAAATGTTTCAAGTAACACAATTCCTAAACAAGTTAAGATAAATGAGCTACTGTATTGTACCATTAAGAAATTAAGAAAAATGTAGCAATATTTTTCAGTAACCCGTTTTCAAAACAAGTTGTGAAAAGACAGCAAAACAACTGCAAGTTCAATGAAACTGCGCAGACTTGGTTAATTACGTAAGATGCCAGCATTACAAGGAGCTAGTACATTGCAAATAGGTCTAATGTCAACAAAAGGAATTGAAATCCAACATGATATGCAAAGTTATCAGAAAGAGTTGCCTATGTCAATGGAATGCAATGGGAGATTGTTATGCAACCAATGAAAGGTTCTGGAAAGGCCTCAAAGGCACCATTGGAGTACCTAGTACATATTTCATAACTACACATTCTTGTCACATCCACACTTTACTGAAAAGTGTATGCTGAATAACAGAATAAAAAATTGTCGCATGGGAAATTTCAGGGGACATTTCTTTTTCATCCCCTGTATTTTAGACTGAGAAAGCTGGAAAGAGACGCATTTCTGCAATAGAAAGGATCTAGACTAAACAATACATTACTTGTTAATAAATTTCAGTTTATCTTATTTGTATTATATTTATCTTCTAATGAAATAAAATTCCATGATACTGTTATGTATAAAAATTAACCGCCTATAATATCTGTATTACTGTAATATCAATCAAATTTCAAAATGGCACAATGGTAATTGAGTAATACCAGTGGCGCACACAAGGGGAGGGGGTCCTGGGGGTCCGGACCCCCCCCAAGCCCTTGATTCTTTTTCAGTTTGATTATAATTATAAGTATATAGTACGTAAAATTTAATTAATTACTTGTTATTAATGATTAATTTTATTAATTAACGCTAATTATTTATTCAAAAATTAGTTTTTTTACTGTGTTTTGCTCCCGAAAATCGACGAAATCAAAAGGAGCATGATACAAGAATGGTGAACTTTCAACCCCCAATTGAAAAATTCCTGTGTGCGCCAATGAGTAATACTATTATCTCTTTCAGAATAAAAATTAAAAAAAAATTGCTACACGGTTAATTTTTGAATATTTCAGCAGAATTTTAATCTATTTCAAGGGGTTAAAAAGAAAATGATTTCTTCAAGAGAAAGAACCTAGACTCAATAAATCTTTAATTTAACAAGAATAATGAACGAAAAGCATTTTTTCAATCTAAAAATACCTGAGATAGAGTTTAGATTTTACGTGTTCATATTTCTTTCTAAATGTATAATTGTGATATCAGTTAAAAAATGGCTCCTTTTTTTTAAATAACTTCTAAATCACACTCATAATATTAATATAATCTGCGAGTAACATTGCTGAGGAAAGATGAAGAGACATTTATAAAATCTGAAGGAATTCCAACAGTACATTATTTCTCAGACAATTATTTGGAATTTATTCTACAGGTGACAGTATTTGAATCCTTACATTAATATTTACGTAACATAGTTTTTTTAAAAACAAAATACACCCAGAATATACTCATGGTTTTGAGTCATTTAATAACTCAGAGATAGAAATTGCTGTTAAGTAAAACTGACCGTTACAGATAAGTTTATTGGAAATCAGAAAAATGGTTTTGAAATTGAAAATGCCTGCATCATATTAAAACAAGATTAAATAAAAAAAATAAATAAAAAACTACAAAAAAAAAAGATATTTAATTTTAAAAAAATTGATGCTGTGTTTAAATTATGCTTTACAATATTCAATTATATTTTTGTTATGTACCATTTTTAATAATCCGCTTTACTTGAAAATTGAACGAATTTTTTTTTTTAAATGAAGTAATTTGGTGTTTTTAAGTAAAAATATAGAATGGTTCTATAAAAGATTAAATGAAATATGCAGCTAATAACAAATTGACAACTAATGAAATGAACAATTACTATCACTACTATACAAAATTTGCTATCAAAGACAATACCTATAAAGTTTAACTTTAAAACACTTATTTTAGTTCTTCTCCTCATACTTATTTTGAAAAATCCCAATTTTTCATTGCTCTTAAAATCTAGCATCAGAAGAGCCACAAAACAGGACGGAGAAAAGTAAAGCTAAACGTTCTCGAAAGTGGCTGCAGCAGATAATTCGTAAACTGAAAAGAAGGGGTGGGGGAACCCTCTTCCTTCAATAAATAAAGTAATTAAAAGAAGTTATCAGAGACTGAAAGACTGAATTGTGCTTTTTTCCCGAAGGAACACAACATTTTCCATCACGAGCAAGCACTTCTCCGTGAACGAGCCGGGATCTTATCCGTTATCAAAAACACGGAGGACCTGTGTTTACATTAAGCTTGGAGCCCTTCCAATTATGTGGCCATAGTTTTTTGATCTATTCTAGCATAAACACATATCTGGTGCAACCGGCCCGCAAAATGATTTATCCTTTCATAGTTTACATATCAAATGCATCAAAGCAGTGAGCCAGGCAAATTCTGACTAACTGCGACCGTTCTAAAAAGGTCAAGGGTCATCGATGTCTGTCAGTGGTCCTTGGACAACCAGAGCCAAAAATGTGTTAGTTCTGAGTAGCAAGAAAAAAAAGAAAGCTGAGGGGAAAATAGTTTGGTTGAAAAGGCTGGTTGGAAGAATTGGAAGATAGTAACCATCTCCTGCGAGGTAGAATTTCAACACTTACTGAGTCATAGATCCCCGAAGATTTCTCGTTTGGATTTGAAACAAATCCTTTTTCCCCTTCTTTACAACAAATCGAGATGGTATCTTTTTTTACTTGCAAAAGTTTTCTGCGAATTGAATAATTAAAAAAAGTTATGTTAGGTTGAAGTATGGAAAAAGCTTTCATCTCGAGAACGCGTAGCCAAATTCAGAATCATGCGAATTAATTGCTTGAAAACGATGTTGAATTTACTGAAGTTTTATTTCTTTTAGAAACTCGTAAAATAAAAAAAACTAATCGTAAATATGCTTTTTCCCCATCAGTTCCAATGTGAAAGTTTCATCACTTTATATTATTCAAATTCTATATGAATTCGTGCAATTATTTAATGAACCCTCACTTGAATATATGTATGTATATACCGTATATTTCTGTAGATAAGACAATAGATGAATCATAACCCCATACCTCACATAAATCTAGGGTTGCCTCATTAAAAAGATGTAAGAAAAAAATTAAATTACCATAAATTTAAAATATTTATTTAAATTCAAATATTTTATAGACATCATATAAGAATTTCAAGATCGCAAAATAGCATAGTGATGTAGAATAAAACTTGTTTTAGATTATCTCTAATCTAAAGTAAATTCATAGGTCGTTGATAAGGAGGTTGTTTTATGTAAAATACAGATATATACTAAATCTAAACAACTTTGAAGAAAATTTGTCTCGTTTCATCTGCAGAAACATACAGTAAATATATGTACATATTTAAACTAATTTCCTTTTAATATTTTGTAGCTATGCAACTTTACTGAGAGTAGAAAAAATGCAATATGTGCATATATATTGCGAAATTCTTTTGAAAATAATGACTATGAAAAGTTAAGAATATTATATATATACTATAAACAATAGCAGAAAATAAAAAGAATTTATTTCCTTAGGAAGTTATAGGAAAGGAAAATTTTACATTGACACTTATAAAATATTGCAAGGATATTTATTTTTTACAATAAGAAATGAATATATCAGTTATAAATTAATTAATTCTGAAGCATGGTATTTTAATATGTTTTCAAGGAACTTTTAATGTGTGTTTTAATGAGATAAAATCATAATGTTCTTTTAAATGTAATTTATATAATTTTTTCTTAGTATAAAATATCTACTTCATAAGTGAAATGATTTTCTATCTCTTTAAAAAGCAGTTTAAATTTTTAAAGTAATTTTAAATTTTAAAAGTAGTTTCAAGCAAATTCAAGAATTCCTTGAGGTTCTAAAAACGCCAGCAGTTCAATGTTTAACGTAATCGTGATAAGTAGTCAACCGAAACTATGAAGTTAGTTTTTGAAAAGCCAAATAGTTCTACAAGTGTTCTAAAGTAAGTGTTGAGGAAATGAACCACCGATAGAGAAGAATTTGTCTGCATATCACGGTTATATATTATGAAAGTATTTTAAATCTATTTCTTAAATCATCAAATCATTCTTTCTACAATAATACTGATCATTTGAAAAATCAAGATTTATCACAAATTTCTTCTTGGTAAATATTTGCAACCTCTTAAGAATACCTCCTTCATAAAAAATGGATGATCTAACAAAAGTTTTTCTCGATTGATAACTGCACTGAATGGGTTTTAGGGAATTATCCTTTGAATGACAGATCTTTTGCCAGAATCAAAAATGAACGATCCTGTGTACATTAATAGAGCCACGCGTGTACCGAAAAATACTCGAAATGCTTAAAAAACAGTATAATTTGCATCTGTTAATCTACGACTAATATTCGAGCATTGATGCTTAATAAATGTTTATTTGAGGTATAAATAATTTTTTTTTTTAAATTATAATCCAAAAGAAATAAATTTTTAAAAATAATTTATATATATATATATATATATATATATATATATATATATATATATATATATATATATATATATATATATATATATATATGGGATTATGGTACAGTTCTAGGGGTATTCAATGATCACACTCTGGTCTGTTTCTAATCTAACGTTTAATGCTGGACAAAATACACAGTTCTACTCACTACGACAGACGTTTAACACACATAATACAGTATCTACAATTCGATTAAGCCCCGGATCATCGACCTGCGCGTCTAGAGTCCGCTCGCTGAATCTTAATCTTCACAATAATACTGAGGTACAAAAGTGTTGAGAGTGACCTACGCGTCTCTCTCGTGAACAACGGATTGGTGGGTCCCTACTCTCGGCCACCGTTCTCGTCACTCCCTTCTGCCCCGGATCATCGATCTCCGCGTCTAGAGTCCGCTCGCTAAATCCCCTCTCCTCCGTTAACTCCTGGTGGCTGCCTTGACAGCGCCCTCCATAGAATGTTCATGTGGAAATTTCCCATATATATATATATATATATATATATATATATATATATATATATATATAGTCCTTAAAATCTTTATTTATTTTCATTTCTTCTTTTTCACAATATTGAAACTAAAAAGTAATACTAAAAATAAGAAGTATTATATTAAGCTTTTTTCCGATAGCTTCTAAATCCATAGTACATTGTTTTTTTCATAATGTTTTCCCCCTTTCAAATAACAAATTAATTTTCCTTACAAGTTGTAAGAACCACCACTCATCGGAACTGTTAATTAACTTTCTCAAAGAGTTCATTTAAGTCTACATTAGCTTATTCGATCATTTATCTCTGAAGAAGTTGCTTTTCAGTTGAGTTACATGTAAAATAAAATGTTCATGTATTTATCCCAAAAACTTAAATTTAAATACCTCAATGCTTAAAATGCGTTCACTGATCATTATAGATTTTAATAGAAACTGAAAATCCATTGATTATCAGGACATTTCTACATACATATATGTTATTTCTGAATGAATTTCTAAATTGTATTTTAGAGTATTCAATAATTTTAAAATAGTTATTAAGAATCCTAGTATAAATTTGTTTTTCAGCCTGTGTCAAAAAAGAACATAAATTCAGAACATTTTTATTTTAATATATAAAGAAAATTCCAACTAGTACACTCTGAATTCAGTATTGTATAAGGATCTAAATATTTAAGAACACAACTCATCTCATAATTTAAATAATTATTTTCCAAAAATTCAATAAATGGTTTGGTTTATTCTTTCAAAACAAAAACAAAAAATGTCTTCGGAAGTACGCAAAGCAATTGCCTTGTGTGTGCCAAATGAACAAAAAATTTCTTTAACTGAAACAGAATTTAAGTATTTTTTCCCCTATTTGAAATATTTTTGCAAATTAATTTTTAAATATTTCACTCTCGACTTGTTTTATATTAACATCTTTGCTAGGACTAAGTATTTGTCAAATATTAAACATGTAGATTGAATTGCGATTCTTATTCTAATTCTTTCGATCGATAACAACAGCAATATTTTTAAAATCTCTCCCCTCCCCTAATATTAATTACTGTAATTTTGCCTTTTCAAAATAGGAAAACGAATATAAACATAAATATCAAAATCAATCAATCAAATTATTAAAATAATAAAGCATAAAAAATGAACGCGCATAGGTGATTTAGAACGAGACAATTGAATATTACATTTATAAAGTTGTACATTTAATTGATGACAACGGATAAAGTAATTTTAAAATTGTAAGACTTAAAGATGAAGACAAATATAAAGATTCGAGGAGAAATAACTAATTTATGTTAATCACAAGAAAAACAGGGAATAAAAAACAGGCATACCACACACAACATGTGACGTCTCTAACACCTAATTCTTCAAAATATAATATATTCATATTCGTTAATCAAGATTAATGAATGTAACCCAATAAAGAAAGTTTGCAATCTTAAAAAATGGGTATTCCGTAAGAGGATTCGGCTATCCCAAAATAACCAAAACATTTTTTTTTTGAATTTTTATTTAATCATATTCTTCGCATTGTTATCCTACGATTGATATGTCACTTTTGTACGTCGGAAAATTAAAAGTTGGAGAAAAACTTCTACTGAAAAATGTAAAAAACAACTTAGGCAAAATGACCATACACCCTTTTTAGATTAAAAAAAAACTTAAAAAGAAATCTTTTTGATACAAATTTCTATTCTAAAAGGAGAAATAATAACTATAAAAAAGTAAGGTGTTATATAAAAAGCAGGATATTTGTGAGGCATTTTAATAATCTTTTTTTTTCTTTGTGGAAAATGCATGTAAAGTTTTTGAATTATGACATTTTATATTAATAATTTCGTAATTTTTCAGTTCTTCACATACAAATAGAATATTTCAGTATTATGTGAAGAAAAAAAAACTAAAATTTCTTTCATGACAGAATTTTTTTTTTTTTAACATTTTCCTTGAATTGTCTTCTGCAAATAATAAAAAATAATTGCTCTCTAAAAATTTAACCATTTGAAAAACAAATATGGGTTGAAATAATATGAAAATGCAATTATTTTTAAGAAAAATATATAGCTAATGTCCTAAAGGGGCATTTTAAATTTATTTAAACTTATTATAATTATTTTTTGAGAATTGTAAATTTTAAGGCATCCGACTACGTTCGGAACCGTGATTTTGCAAAAGCGTATAAATGGATAATATTTATGATATTTAGTGTCACTTAGATTAGAAAATGTACATAAAATTGTTTTAAGAATAGTATTACAATAAAAAATTATTTAAGTACAGTATTTTGACAAAAAATGAACATAGACTGCTCAATTTTTAAAATATTCTTTTGTGAAAAGTGCTTCTATTACAATAATATTTTGCCTACATATAGCTCAGACCTCTGTACAGAGGCTCAACTATAATTTTTGAAATATATAACTTAGAAGTGGGTTTATCCATGTTTTACGACAACAGAGGGAAGAAATTTTAAGAAGAAAAAGCCGATAATTATTTCAATTGGTTGTAACTCTGAAAATAAGGTGAATTTTTCATAAATCATAGTTGAGCCTCTGTACAAAGGTCTGAGCTATATACAGGTAAAATATTCTAAGTTAATTTTTTGCCGAAATATTGTGTTTAAATAAAAAAATTTGTCAAAATGTTCTTAAAACAGTTTTATGCATGTATTCTAATCTAAGTGACACTAAATGTCATGAAAATTATCCATTTATGCGCTTTTTTAAAATCATGGTTCCGAACGTAGTCGGATACCTTAAAGTGGTTTTCTCAGTTTTGTTTTTTCAATACATTAGTCCTTTCACAATTATATTCCAATCACTTCCATTTTTTCCTGTATGTTAGATTTAATGCATATAAATTAATTAGGGATCCCTTTTGTTGTAAACTGAATACTTTTTTTAAAAAATTAAAACTTAGAAGATATTGGCTTTTTTATTGAATTTTCGCATGCACATATCAACATTTTTTTTTTTTTTTTCCAAAATTAATTGAGTTATTGTAAAATCGACCCTTAAAGTTGCTTAAAACATCCTTAAAAATATTATAAAAATTTTAAGTCTTAAAATTAATTATCGCAAAAAAGTAAATTTTAAAAAAATAATTTCAAATTTTCTTGAAAAGAATTGAATTTTTAAAATTTTGTAAATAATAAGTGGAAAATTTTATCCCGTATCATTTTTTTTTGATTAAGTATCCCGTATCATTTTTTTAACATTATAAAAAGTTCTAAAATATAGTTTTTAAATACATGAAATAAAAAAAAAAGTGTTCAAAGAGCGTACCGCCGCTTAATATTTTTTCACTTTCTAACACAGTTGGACAAGAACGACAATAGTTTCGATGAATACAAAATGGATTACATTAAGATGTTAATAGAATTCTTAAATAGCATACATAATTAACTTTCAATCACAGAAAATATTTTCTGTACAATTTCTATATAAATGAATCTGGATCTAATTCAGTTGTTCGCAAAAGTAGCTTTGTTTTAATGACGTTGACGTTATTTTTCAAGAATCATTTTCAGAAAAAGTACAGACTAAAAATTAATTTCTCAAACAAAATTTTGTTGTTGTTAAATTTGATAACGAAATAACTTAAAAATAACAACGTAATACTTTTAGAGGAACTCATGTTCTAAGAGTTAGTAAGTGAAAACTATAATTACGACCTAAAAATATACTACTGAGGGTTCCCCTGCTGGAACACCAATTCGGAATTATTCATATAATCAAAACAATTAATATAGTTAGATTTTAGTTTCAAAATATATTTACCTCCACTATTCTGCTCGTGATCCATTATTGGAGATGAGTTGATAGATGAACCTGCCGAGCCAATACCATCTGGGGCAAGCCTAAAAGATCCATAATCTTCCCTTGCCTGAGAATATGGTTCTAGCATATAGTCCTGGTACTGATCTAGTACTGAGGGATAGAACTGTCCAGCATTTAAACTCTTTAAACAACTTAAAGCATCAGTAGCTGGGAAACTTTTTGCCTCTTGCAGTTCCTGGTAAGTCTGATGTGGTTGGTATGTTTCCAAAACAGCATAATTTTTCATTTCGTCCGTTTGAGTACATTGTCGACTTTCTGAATATGGGGGTGGATCTCCACGAATAGCATAGAGAGCAGAAGAATAAAGTGGCGATTGTACCAACAAATTTGGCACCTTCATTTCAGAAGGATCCATCCCAGGCGGCGATGAACTATGAGATCCAGAAGCAAGTAACTGGTCAGCATTTGGCGATGAATTATGAGATACTAAAGGAGGTAACTGGGCATTCGGTGATGAGTTTGGTGTTTGTACCAGCTGTAAGGCAGGAGAATGTACTGGTGATTGTGCGAACGAATTCTGAATCCTCATTCCAGAAAAAGAACGAGCCATTCCAGATGGCGATAAACTCTGAGATCCGGAAGCAAGTAACTGGTCAGCAATTGGTGAGGAATTACGAGATCTTACTGAAGGAGATGATTGTGCATTTGGTAATGATCTTTGTTCTTGTGCCATCGACAAGATAAAAGAATAAAATGATGGTTGTGGCCTCATTTCAGAGAAAGTAGAATCCATCTCAGATGTCAATAAACTCTGAGATCCAGAAGCAAGTAACTGGTCAGCATTTGGCGATGAATTATGAGATCTCACTAAAGGAGATGATTGTGCATTCGGTGATGAGCTTGGCGCTTGAACCAGCTGTAAATTTCCCCCTTGGAAGGAGTTTAAACTAAAATTTGGATCCAGGTTGGATTTTGAGGAAATAGGATTCAACCAAGGATGATGCTCCATAACTCTTTCAGAAAATTTCGAGGAAAAGGATTAGGTTTAAAAAACAGAGGAACGTGGTTATAATTACAAGGAGTAGTTACGCAATTCGGATTTCCTGTAAGAAAACAAAGTAATGCATAATTTAATACGGTAATTTATGGGGAACACAAATGAAGTATTTAAATTAAATAATACATTTAAATTTGATTTTTTTTTTGGTGCGCTCTTAGAAATTAAGCTGGTTTCTTTCAACTCAACAAAAAAGTAATAGAATTTCAGTATAGGATAGTAATTTCATGGACTGAATATTTTTAAGAGATAAGTTAGTATATTAAAAAACTAAAATTATATATAAGAGTGAAAATAGAGATTTTTTTTAAAAAAAATTAAGAGTCTCAAATCAATTTTCTATTTAGAATAAAAAGTAATTTTTAGTTAACCAAAAATTCATAATATACAAATAAGAAAGAATTTATTAAAATTGACTTAATTAAAACAGATTGAAACCTAAGGTTTAAAACAGAGAATATATACATAAATCTATTTAGCACAGCAATTTTTAAAGAAAAAATAACCTTAGAACTGCTTTTAGAAATGAAAAGACAAAAATAATAAAAATTACGATAAAAAGTGCAATATATAAATTTTAGCACAAATAATACATTCAACATTAATGCAAATATTTTTCTACACAGAATTGCTAATGATAACCTACATAAGTTAAAAATGACCTTGAGTAAACACCAATCTTATAATTTAATACGCAGAGTGTATAAAAAATAAAAGAAACTAAATTCAAAAATAAAAGGCCAAAAGTTTTACCTCTATAGCAGAGAAAAATTAACAGTAAAATTCTATTTCGGGAATTCAAAGCAAGTTGCTAAAATAGCGTTGTGTAACAGGAATTTACTAGGCAGTTCTATCTTTCGATTCAGTTAAGTCTTCTTCAAGTCAGTTTCTTCAGCTTACTGAAGAAAATTTGTGAACCCAGACTCTTATACCAAATCCGTACAATAGCAATCGCAAATAATTGGTCAAGCGGTCAACACACCCAGTCGCACCCAACGAGTTGCTATTGGCTGTAGAGTTTTGGATTACCCCTTTGGATGAGGGGTGGAGACTTGGAGAGGGATAGGGGGGTGGATTGTAGTTTGGTGGGGGAATAGCACTTTCGAACTTTTATCTCCATTTTGGACATATTAGATGACATTAAAATGCTTTCAAATTGCCCTTTTTACTAGATATTTAAAATTTAAGAAAAAGAAATGTGTCAGCTAAGTAAATATGAAATACACAGGAATATGTACTATACATTGGTCATCCTTAATGAATGATTTCTTTCAACAAAATACAATGATGTCAATCATTCCCAGAAGGTATGTTTTTAATTTTAGATTTGAAAAATATACAGAGAAAAACAGATTATTTAAAAAGTTGCTGAAAATTTAGGCAAAACATTTAAAATAGTCATGGAAATTCTTTAAAATGAAACTCGAAAACGAACAATTATTTTGATGTATATTTTCAGTTGATTCTGATTCGAATTAAAACAGTGAATAAGTGTTATATCATTTAAAAGAAATCTTGCACACACACTTCAAGATACACATTTAAATTAACATACTTTGGCTATAGATTCAAAAACAGATAAACAAATACTAAATTCTGTTTGAAATAAGTTAAAGAATGATAAAGGCCATAAACAAGGCATTATAATGAAATTTGCATTTTGAGCTGTTTATCGTATAAATAGTACAAACTTTGCGACATGAATTTCCTTTTTATGCAAAAATGAAACGATCATTTCTATCTCTATATACATACTTAAAAATAATTTTTACTAGGAAACATGATAGTGCTCCACCACACAAATTAAGTAAAGCATCGATATGGAGTGGCTGCCATATGTGTGTGTAGTTTGACGCTTATACTTATGTATGTATTTTATGTAGGGGATTCACATAAAGAAGTCTACATCTTCGATGCACTATAAATGAAGAACATATTGAATGTAACCTGTACCAGAAATAATTGCATGGGTCTATGTTAAGATTTGTTAGGGACAGTCAAAGGCATTCTAAGCGTGAATCCTTAGGCACACGACTTACATCGCGCGAGGCAGTAATTCCTTTCTGCCCACACACTAATGTGTGTTACTTTTACACAAACAGCCCCTAGTTTTAAATTTTCCATACCATTGTTAAACAGATTTTCTAGCAGGAGGGTCTATTGTGCTGCGATTATGTTGATGTATAAAACAATAAATGCTATATACACGCTTAATTAGACAAAGATTCAGTGGTGTGCAATGACAACGTTTACGAAAAGGATTTTATTTTTTTTAAAAAACAGACGAAAGCGACGAGACACGTAATCTGTATGTTAAAAATTAAAGAAACGGTTGTTCCACGTGGGTTTTGTGTACGCCACTGCGGTATTTATTGAAATTAACTCATCTGACCTTCATTATTTTTGAGAGAAATTACACAGCACAACATATTTTTAACTAATTGCGATTGCCGAGGGGAAAGATTGTGTTGAATTTATAAGACAGAATATGCGATATGCATGCGTAAATCAGATAAAAATACAGTTTCGTACAATGACTACTTTTTTAGAAGGGATTTTATATTTTAAAAAAACAGACGAAAACCAAGAGACACATAATCCTTATGTTGAAAGAAAAAATTTAAAAAAATATTTTAATTTATAAAGGCCTCGTGTACCCCACAGCAGTATTTATGAAAAGTAACTCATTTGACCTTCAGTATTTGTGAGAGATATTGCACTGCTTAGCATATTTTTAAGCAATGTCGATTTCCGATGCAAAAGATTGTGTTCAATTTATAAAACAAAACATGCGATAAGCACGCTTAAATTAGACAACGATATAGTGGCGTACACTGACTACTTATATGTAAGAGGTTTTATTTATTTTTAACAAACACATAAACGAAAGTGACTATACAGTTTATGTGAAAAAGTAAATAATAGTTGGTCCTTGTGGCCCTTGTGTACGCCACTGCGGAGTTAATGGAATGTACCTCACTTGGTCTTCAGCGTTTTTTTTAGAGAAATTGCACTGCTTAACATATTTCTTAGCAGTGGCGATTTTCGATGTACAAAATTGGGCTGAAATTTCAAAACAGAACATGCGATATGCATGCTTAAATTAGACAAAGATACAGTGGCGTACACTGACTACTTATATGTAAGAGGTTTTATTTATTTTTAACAAACACATAAACGAAAGTGACTATACAGTTTATGTGAAAAAGTAAATAATAGTTGGTCCTTGTGGCCCTTGTGTACGCCACTGCGGAGTTAATGGAATGTAACTCACTTGGTCTTCAGCATTTTTTAGAGAAATTGCACTGCTTAACATATTTCTTAGCAGTGGCGATTTTCGATGTACAAAATTGGGCTGAATTTTCAAAACAGAACATGCGATATGCATGCTTAAATTAGACAAAGATACAGTGGCGTACACTGACTACTTATATGTAAGAGGTTTTATTTATTTTTAACAAACACATATAAACGAAAGTGACTATACAGTTTATGTGAAAAAGTAAATAATAGTTGGTCCTTGTGGCCCTTGTGTACGCCACTGCGGAGTTAATGGAATGTAACTCACTTGGTCTTCAGCATTTTTTTTAGAGAAATTGCACTGCTTAACATATTTCTTAGCAGTGGCGATTTTCGATGTACAAAATTGGGCTGAATTTTCAAAACAGAACATGCGATATGCATGCTTAAATTAGACAAAGATACAGAGGCGTACACTGACTACTCATAAGTAAGGAGTTTTATTTATTTTTTTAAAAAAACACAAGCGAAAGTGACTATACACTTTATGTTAAAAATTAAATAACATTTGGTCCACGTGGCCCTTGTGTATGCCACTGCAGAGTTAATTGAAAGTAACTCACATTTATAGTCTTCAGTACATTTTTAGAGAAATTGCACTGCGTAACATACCTTTAAGCAATGTCGATTTTCGATGTAAAAGATTGCGTTGAATTTATAAAAAAGGATACGTGACGTAAATACCGGTATTAGTCACATGTTCGCAGTGGCGCACACAAGGGGGTCCGGACCCCCAAAGTCCTTGATTTTTTTTCCGATTGATTATAATTCTAAGTATATAGTACGTAAAATTTAATTAAGTATTTGTTATTAATGATTAATTTTATTAATTAATGCTAATTATTTATTCAATAATCAGTTTTTTACTGTGTTTTGTTCCCGAAAACCGACAAAATCAAACGGAGCATGATACAAGAATGGTGAACTTTCGACCCTGGACCCCCTCCTTTGAAAAATTCCTGTGTACGCCACTGCATGTTCGTGAAAATTAGACAAAGATACGGAGGCTTATTCAGAAAACTTTCATGGAAAGAGTTATATTTTTTTAAGAAAACTTAAACGAAAGTGCCAAGACGTAATCTTTATGTTAGAATTTTTTTTAAAAAAAAGAGGTGTTCTGTATGTGTGTGAGTTCAAGGAGGGGGGGAACGACCCCCCTCCCCACCACGCGACCACTGCTGAGATAATAAATACACATAATATTCTTACTACGTATGCAGTAGTTAATTCAGTGAATTGATTCAATTTGTGTTCATAAAGAATAAAACAAAATCGTTATACATTTCCAAACTAAAATCAATTTAAAGTTTTCTCTGAATAGTCGAGACTTTAAAGTTGCATAGCTCGATAATCAAGCAAATTTTAAATAATTTAGTAGTAAATGATAGAGATTAATCGCTTCAATAGATGACGCTATTTTTTTTTCAACCTTACAATGTGAAAGGATGTTGTTTTGAACCCCTAATAATCCATTATATTTTCGAAAATAACCTTTTGAATTGTAAAAAATTTAAAGATATTAATTTGAATAAAATGCTCAGAATTAATTGAGACTCGAACTTAAAAGAAGCCTTGATTTATAAAACATCAGGAATATCAATTACGTCACAGTCTTAATAGACGTCCTGGCATTCTGAAGTTAAGAATTATGTATCCTGTGGGTTTCTACAGAAGGGGGGATTTCTGTCTCCCATGGAATACGTATTACAAATGCGGGAGTGAGATTTTTCTCCAGTATTTCACTAAACTGCTTTTCCTCGGAATGAAATATAAATCAAAATTGTATTAAGAGGTTTTCTATAAAAGAAATATTTTTACCGTCTATTACCATTGGTTTTTCAAAGAATTATTTCTTTAAGCCCCAAAGAGAGAGGAACCCCTGATGGTAACAAAGTTTAACGGTTTGCGTCCCACATGTTCTAACGAATATGCTTATTAAAATATTTCTCTGTAGCAGATAAGTTATCTAGAACATTTTACTTTTAAAAGTAAATATTAAAAACAAACAACAATAAGAGAACTAAACAGAATATATATGTACACTATATATCGCTATTATGAATTTGTTTAATCCTTAACTTCGCACTGTTGCATTTCTGCAACATATGATTTATTTTAATTTAACAGACTCAATATTTTTTTAATTACCTACAAATCACTTATCTGAGAAAAAAACGATTACTGCAACGAAATAAATGATAATTTTGTCACTAGATGGAAGTGCATTTTTTCCAGAAATCACAACAAATTATAAAAATCTCTGATTCCTCAAGAACTGTGCTTTTGCTATAAAAAGAATCCATTATATTTTATTCTTCCTCTTGTTTATTGACGAAATAAATTACCAGGTAAGAAATTTAAAAATTTTATGACGAATAATAAAATCCTCATGTAAAAAAAAAGTTTTGTAATTTACAGCACTACTGCACATTGTTGCACTTCTGCAACAAACAAAAAATGACTGAAATTCAATTTAAAACTTTTTTTTTCATATTTTCCCCATATATTATTACTCGAAAACTAGCTGATATAATTTTTTCATAGAAATTTAAAAAATTGCGAAGTTAAGGGTTAACAAACATTTCCTCTTCCTGTCTAGTCTTTGTTTATTTTTAGAAAATATAAGTGAAAGAAATATAGAATGTGATGTACACAAAAATATATATGATTTAAAAGAACGCTTTTTATGGGAAGCTATCGAAAAGTTACTTTCTTAAAAATTGAATTTCCTTGTTAAATATTCAAAATTGTTCATTGAGATTTCACGCAAAAAAAACTTAAAATGCTATTTTTCGAAAATACGGATAGATAAAAAAAAAACACTAGAATTTATAACAGATAGGGAAAAAAAGTCCATAGATTTAATGAAAAAAACTTTACTAATAACAAAGTTCTATTAAAATAAATGACAATTTTTATTAAAACCAATGCCAAATTTTATTAAAATGAATGGCAAATTTGATTAAACTCAATGACAAATTTTGATTAAAATTAAAGACAAATTTTATTAAAGCTAATGACAAATTTTATTAAAATTAATGACAAATTTTATTAAAATTAATGACAAATTTTATTAAAATTAATGTACAATTACTTAAAAATTCAGCACAAATTCAGATTTTGGAAAAATTCTATTCAGATGCGGAGAGAAAATATACTGAAGAAAAGTTAAAAAAGAATTTTTTTTAGAAAATGATACTGAATTATCTATGTAGATAGAATTTTTCAAACAATTAAGCAACAAAAACTTATTTTTAACCATATTTCATAATAAAGTTTCATTTTTTACAGCAATTCGATTAAACTTATGCATTATTACTAACGAATGGGAAACTTTGACAAATTTATGGACATGGTACGTAAGGAAACGGGGGGAATTCGCAAATAATTAGCTCAGATAAATTCCATATTATATTTCTCACTTCGAAACACATTCATTTTTTAAAAAAAAAGAAAAGAAAAAGGTAATGTGCAATTTTGAAGTGTATTTGACACTGTTTATTTTAGATATAACACAAGCATTATTTGTGATATTCCTTTGTTGAAATATTGAGAAAGATTACTATTTCCGTTGCATAATGGTCTAAAATTAGAATATTTTTTTAAATAAAAACAATTTTGAAATCCTTATCGTATTTCAAGACACATACTTACTTATCATATACACACACTGCGTTCATAAAACAATCAATATTCGGGAAACTTTTCGCTTATATTGCAAAAGGAACTTCTTACTTTTAATTTTGAAGTAAAGAAAAAATGTGTTATCATATTTAGTAAAAAGAAATTGGTCAATTGATTAGCACACAGAGAAAAATTATTTAAGACAAATCGAAACAATATATATAAGCAATAATTTATTTCTCTTTTTATACAGAATTGTTTTCGTCTTATATATTATTATTCTACTCTGGACTAAGATAATAATCTTAGTCCAGTGGTCTTTAATTTTTGTCCACTCACAGAAACATTGATAATATCACGTATTTCCGCGGAAACCCACAGAAAAAAGCCCCTTTACAAGAATATATCTTACAATAATATGTAAAGATTATAAACATATTATATGGGTACTTTAAGTAAGGACAAAATACTGTATTTTTATGAATTTTTTAACGTAATATATTAATATAATTTATTCATTGATTCGAGCTCCCAGTGTCATTTGCCATTGCATTGTATTTAATAAATGGGATTTGCTTTTACATTTTTTTGTGCACACTAACGAAGTGTATGTCTAATAAAGCAATCTACAGACGCATTACATACTCTGCGTTAATTTATTTCTATATTTTGTTTTTGTTGTCACATGCGTTGAGAAATATGTTTAACTTAAATACACTGTTCAGACTGGCATTAAAATGTTTATAACAGTGCGAGTGAGAAACCTTTACTTATTCCGCAAATTTGCAAGCTGAAATCTTGGAGTTGTTCCTGCCTAAATTTAGGCTTAATGTCAATCACGTGTTCCTTCTTCCTTATCCATCCATGCTGAAGCACGTGACTTTTACGAAACTAAAGATCTTATTTTATCCATAAAATACTTATTAGTATTTATTTTTTTTACAAGCAAACTGAATTTAAAAATTTATAAAAATCAAAATTTCACTAAAATGTTGGCGTTTTGAATAGCAAACAGTGCATACTTGCGGAATGTAAGATGAAAACTTCTGTATTATTCAAAAAGTTCGTATCTTACAATGTAAAAGTAAGGTAACAAATGAGGACAGACAACCAGGTAATTCGCCGCCAACAAACTTCCGCCAATGCGTCTAGAGTCTAGACGAAATCATTTCTTACGTAGCTGCTGAAATACCAAAGATTCTCCATTCTGAGAACTCAAAATATATTCAGAAAATAAACTCTGTGCCTACTTCGAAACAGCAGCTAGAAAAAATGCATATTACATTTGCTTTGAAGTGGAAAGAAACGTGTATTTAATACTTCTATCATTGTACTTTATTTATTTATTTTTTAAATTGGAAACTAATTCTACCACATATTTTTAAAGAAATCGATTTTCGTTTATGCATTAAAATTTCATTAATTCGAACTATAAGTTTCAATTATAAAATAAAATTTCATTATTGTATAAGAATTGATATTTTCTTAAAATCAGAAAATAAAATGGAAAACCAGTTAACCCTTTATTTACCGACGGTATTTAAAAGTACCACTCACTTTAAAATTACATAGAATAACCATTTTTACGAATACTTTAACGGTACTTAGCAGGATTATTTTTTGCAATCCACTTTCGAAGATGCATGGCAGCACGGGTTATATGATGAGTATTTTAGCGGGAAAGGCGAATAGTTTTATAGCAGAAATTTTGTTTTCAACTGACGGTGTTTTCAGTGGATTGTGAAGATTGTCATTTTTGCTCCGGAAAAATAGTGTCATTTTTGCTCCGGAAAAATAGTTAATGTCAAACGGTAAGCGTCTTATTATTTTCTTTGTATGTTAATGAAGACCTTAGAAAACGGTTTAAACACTTATTTTAAATGAACAGTGTGTATAATTAATTTTACAGTTGAATATCTTTAATTTATTAATTAGCTCTAACGGATTAAATTTTCCAAAGTTGAGTATTTTGTTTATCCCTTTGTTTGTTTTTAAACTAAATTTTCAATGTAGTGATTCAATATATATATATATATATATATATATATATATATATATATATATATATATATATATGTATATATATATATGTATATATATATATATATATTTATATATATATATATATATATATATATATATATATATATATATATATATATATATATATATATATTTATATATATATATATATATATATATATTTATATTTATATATATATATATATATATAATGCGGTAGATAAAGGGTTAGTTTTGTCTGCAATAACTGCGAATATTGTTTTTCCTACCAGCTGGGAAATTTGCAATTCAAGCAGGAAACTATTAAAAAATTGGTATATATTTTTGTAGTTGGTCGCTCATTTAGCTTACTGATTTAAACTGTTTGAACTTGTTAAAACAAATTTGGATGAATATGCGGGCAATTGTGAATAAACTCGTCTGCATATTTGTAATTCCAAGCAGTGTAAAGCTTATGAATCACTGCGTTGAAATTCCAGAGACTACTGTAGAAGGAACGCTTTTAGACAGTTTCCAAGAAGAGATAATCCCTTAAGAAACCTAGATACTTATATGAATATAATTAAGTGCATCTGAAAAAGAACGACATAATGAAGATTTATGCAGAATTAACCTTTTTTGATAAGATAAGAAATACATTTTTCTGACAAGACTTCTAAAATGATTTTTCGGTATTTCTTGAAGATTGGGAAACCTACAAATCAGTCACTTGACTAGGCATGAAATATATTTAAAGAAATCGAAGAAAAATAGAACTATGGAAAGATTTTTATTACTTTTTTGCGTTTTCGGATGCACTTTATTGAATTAAAATCAAACATTAGTCTAGGTTTGAAGAGGAAAGTAGAGTTTGCACAAGATTAACAATGCATTTACGAATTTAAAATGGCTGATAGAGAAAAATTTATTGTCAAATTTTAAAATTTATTCAGTCCAGTTGAGTTTTTTCGACAACTTACTAAAGTAATATGAGCAGTAACGCACACATGAATTTTTAAATATATTATTATTATTAAATTAATTATTTTATAATTAATATATTAAAAATATCTTTTTTATATTGTTAATTTAACTATTTTATAATTTTACAAGATATTTAAGTCCTTTTCAAATAAATTTATTTAATTTCAAAAAGTTTATTTAAATAATTTTAATAATAAACAATAATTAATATTAATTTTAATAATAAATTAATATTAATTTTAATAATAAATTAAAATTAATTTTAATAATAAAGTAATATTAATTTTAATAAAAAAATTAATATTAATTTTATTAATAAATTAATATTAATTTTAATAATGAATTAATATTAATTTTAATAATAAAATGATAATTTTAATTATATAAATTAATAATTTTAATTATATAAATTAATAATTTTCATTATATAAATTAATAATTTTCATTGTATAAATTAATAATTTTAATTGTATAAATTAATAATTTTAATAATATAAATTAATAATTTTAATAACATAAATTAATAATTTTAATAATAAATTAAAAATATTTCTTATTAAACTCATGCTTAATAATAATTAATTAATATAAATAGTAATTGATTAATTAAATTTATTAAATAATTTATAATTAACTAATTTTAATTATGAATAATTGTGGGTAGCCTAGTGGTTAGAGCATCGGACTCCAGACCGGAAGGCCTGGGTTCGATGCCCGATGTCACCAAACACCCTCCGAGTACACACGGAGTACGTGCTCGTTAAATCAGTGGGTCCGTAGTCTTGTGGGCTTAATCACGAGCGCAGGGACTGGAGAATATTTCCCTCCCCTTCAGTTTACATGCAGAAATTGTGGAGGTGGAGATAGAGGTCGTGTCGCCATCTATCGTCCCTTCGGGGAATTTCGCCGAGCTAAATCGTTCTGTCACCTGTATGGTGCTGAAGGCAAACGACAGGCGTACCTCTTGCCCATGCCACGATGAATTTCGTGGGCCTCGATCTGACTACCTCAGACAGGTGGCATTAGAAAACAACAACAACAAACAACATGAATAATTTTTATTCATAAAAATTATTATTCTTTAAATATTTTTATTTAATAATTATTTTAAATTTCTTCAATTTATAATTATTTTAATTAATAATAATTTTAAATATTTTTAATTATTAATAATTTTAAATATTTTTAATGAATAATAATTTAAGTTATTTATTAAAAAAAAATTTTACTTTATAAAATACAAAATAATTACATAAAATATCATTTAATATTTAATAAACCTTTCATAAATAAATATATTTAATTCAAAAAATAATTAGATAAATTGAAGAAAAAAAGTTGATCGCGTGGAATCGAATCCTAACCTCGCGCATAGTAATCCGACGATTTACTAATCAGGCTACGAACTCGTTGAGGGGAATTAAAATGTAATTGTATAAAAGCTAAGCATGAATTTCGAAGGCTAATTTCTACGAATTGACTGGCCATTTGGCGGAATTACATTGAGGGGTAAACACCCTAAAGGAGTTCTAAATACTATTACACCAAGTCTGGATCCCAAATGAATTTCCTTAGTCGTGCCCTCCCCTTGTTTTAGTTATTATATGAAATAACCTAAAAAACAGCGATTAAACTCGCAATAGGGACTGTAAATTATTTAATAAACCAGTGACTAATAAATCTAAAGGTTAAAATACTTCTATACTACTACACAGAACACTTAGACAAAAAATTTCACTTAATTATTCTTAAAACTTTCTGAGCAATGGTTGTCACACCGTTTGAGGTTTTCGAAAAAAAACATTTCGTGATAACGCATTTTAAAGTTTGACATCTTTTTTAAAGTTAAGGCATCATCTGCTCTTACTAAAACACCTGTAGTTTTTGTACTAGTGAACGGAAAATAACAAATTTGGTATTTTTATAAAGTTAAAAGGTTGGCCTATAAAATAAAATCATAAAAAAACGTCACTTTTTGACAAAATTCATAATTTTAGGGTAGTCAGATATTATTAATTAAAATTAATTATTCATTGAAATGATTTAAAATTGTTATTAATTAAAATTATTTCAAATTATTTTTAATTAAAATTATTTCAAATTATTTTTAATTAAAATTATTTCAAATTATTTTTAATTAAAATTATTTCAAATTATTATTAATTAAAAAAAATTAAATTATTAATAATTAAAAAATTTTAAATTATTATTAATTAAAAATAATTAGTTATTATTAATTAAAACAATCAGTTATTATTAATTAAAAATATTTCAAAATTATTATTAATTAAAAACAATCAGTTATTTTTAATCAAAATAATTAGTTATTAATGAAAATAATTATTTATTATTAATGAAAATAGTTACTATTAATTAAAATTATTTAAATAAAATTATTAAAACTTAAAAATTATTTTTAAAAAACTTATTAAAGATTTTATAAAATTATAAAATTATTTAATGATAATATAGTAATAATATATTTTATAAATTATTTTTTGTTATACATAAGTTTTAATTTATAGTATATTATATTTCACATTATAAAACTATTTGTAAATAATTTTTATATAAAATATCATTTAAAATTTATTATATATTTTATTATAAATAGTATTTATTTGTATAAAATATTTTTATATTAAATATAATATAAATATTTAAGTAATAGAGCAATTTTTTTTTACTTTATTAAATGCAAAATTTTTACATAGAACATCACTTAATATTTAATAAAACCTTTCATAAATAAATTTATTTAATTTAAAAAATAAATAAATGAATTGAAGAAAAAAAGTTGATCGCGCTGAATCGAACCCTCACCTCGTGCATAGAAAGCAGACGATTTGCCAATTTAGTTACGATTTCATTGCGGAAGATTAAAATATAATTATATAAAAGCTAAGCATGAATTTCGAAGGCTTTTTTTCTCCGAATTGACTGGCCATTCGGTTGAATTACAAAAGTCTCGAACCAAAATGAATTTCCTTAGTCGTGTAAGTTGAAGTACGTGACTCTCGTAGGAGAGCACTATAACAAGATGTTTGTGAAAGACAAAGCATAGGCCTTTCAAAAGTGTCCAAGAAGATCAATTAAATTTTTCCCTATAACATTTTCCTCATTCTAAAATTGGCCATGTCACTTTTAATTATAACCTTATCTGCATTTTTTACACAGAAAGTTAAAATATAACGTATGTCAAACGCAATTACGTAAATGAGAACGTTTAGGGGGGCAGTGACAAATACCAATTGGTTCCAGCGACGCTCAGAAGGAAGTTTCCATGAGTCAAGGAAACTCACCCGCACAGCCCTTGATGTATATATATATATATATTGGTTGATGATAACCCTCTGTATATAATACGTAAAATTTAATAAAGTAATTTTTATCAGTTTATTAATTAATGCTAATTATTAATTCAATAATTTATTTTTTACTGGTTTTGTCCCCCAAATCGACAAAATTAAAAGAATGTGTTTATCGGCGTATTGACGTATGATACCAGAATAGTGGACTTTAGAATCTGGTCACCCCTAACCCTTGAAAAACTTTTGTGTGTGCCACTAATTGGTGCCAATGATAACACATTTTCCGAACTGTATTCTTATTACTTATTTCTATTTATTTATTGTGCCATGAAATAATATATTACTGTGTAATCTCTCATGTTTTATGTTATTCTGTGAGTATAATTTTGTGTAATACTAAAGTATACAAAAACAAATAGAAACAAATGCATGATCATGATAAATAATTCTATTCCCATGAAATTTGAAAAAGAAAAAGGAACTGCACATTGCTATGCATTTGTTTAATGACTTTTATTTATTTTACAACTATTAAACTAAAAATGCTTATGGTCCTGTAAAGGTTAACAAGTTCCCTTATACCATTAATTAAGCGTTTATGCATTTTTTTTATTGTCAGCAATTATAAATAATCAATTCGAGACGGAGAAACAATGCAACAACACATTTAGAATTGAAAGATCTGATTTTTCACTCACTAATTATTCATTATACACTATTATATACTTGAAGTTTCTTAAAAATGGGTAAAACATTTTTTATGGTATCACATTATTATTTTTTAATGTTCCAATTGTTACTTTTTGAAGTAAGATTATTACCTCCTTTGAACCTTCAATACAATCGAAGGTACTTACTACTTTTATCAGTCAATCAAGAATTTCGAGCATGTTTAAAATTTTAGCTTTTTTTAATTCCTTAGAATGCTTGCTGTTCCTGGAAAGAAACAATCCATAATCGCGGTATAAGAAACCTAGATACTTATTTGAATATAATAAAGTGCATCTAAAAAAGGACGACATAATGAAGATTTATGCAGAATTAACCTTTTTTGATAAGATTAGAAATACATTTTTCTGACAAGACTTCTAAAATGATTTTTCGGTATTTCTTGAAGATTTTGGGAAACCTACAAATCAGTCATTTGACTAGGCATGAAATATATTTAAGGAAATCGAAGAAAAGTAGATCTATGGAAAGATTTTTATTTCTTTTTTGTGTTTTCGGATGCACTTTATTGAATTAAAATCAAAAATTAGTCTAGGTTTGAAGAGGAAAGTAGTGTTTGCACAAGATTGACGATGCATTTACGAATATAAAATGGCTGATAGAGAAAAATTCATTGTCAAAGTTTAAAATTTATTCAGTCCAGTTGGGTTTTTTTGACAACATACTAAAGAAATATAAGCAGTAGCGCACGCAAGAATTTTTTCGGGGGTCTGTAGTCGAAAGTTCACTATTCTTGTATCATGCTCCTTTTGATTTTGTCGATTTTCAGGAACAAAACACAATAAAAAACTAATTATTGAATAAATAATTAGCATTAATTAATGAAATTAATCATTAATAACAAATACTTAATTAAATTTTACGTACTATATGCTTAGAATTATAATCAATCGGAAAAAAATCAAGGCCTTTGGGGGGGCGGACCCCCACCCCCCACCTTCTTATGTGCGCCTCTGAATATGAGGAATATTGTAAATATGAAGTACGTCAAATGTGGCGAGGACATCTGATCTAGTCTCTCTCTCTCTCTTCTGCTCTCCGTCCTAATAAAACATTGGTTTCAGTATCTTGGACATTAAAATTCACTCGAAACTCAAGTCTAAGAAACAAACATTCAATAGATCTTACGCTGATGATCAAAAATTGATAGGTTTATTTGTCTGACTACTTGCGACAACTTTTTTGTTTAAAAAAAATGGAGAAATGGAAATATGCTTGCGCCTTTTAGTTTTATTTAGTACATTTTAAGAAAAAAATGTTAAAATTAAGAACAGAAAAAGAAATTATTATGACTAAAATGGGAAAAAATTGGTAAAAAATTACCTAAACGTGGACCATTCTGTACAAAATTTTATGAACAAATTCTCAATTTCGATGGGTTACTTTGGAATTCATTTTTGAAATGACCTTCAGGATAACAGATATTTTAATTTTTACAAGAACTAGAGCACTTTATCTTAGTTATTATATGAAATTGCCTAAATTTTTTTTAATTCTATTAATTATTTTTTTACATTAAATAAATTTATTTATGATAGGTTTATTAAATATTAAATGACATTTTATGTAATTATTTTGTATTTTATAAAGTAAGAAAAAGTTAAACAAATTTATTATTTAAATAAGTTTTATTACTTAAATTATTTAAAATTATTATCAATTAAAATTATTACTTAAAATTATTTAAAGTATTATTATTTAAAATTATTATTAATTAAAAAGTAATCTCATTATTAATTAAAAATAATAAGTAGTCAATTAAAAATAGTTAGTTATCAAATAAAAAATAAATTAGTTATCAAATAAAAATAATTAGTAATCATCAATTAAAAATTATTAGTTTTCATCAGTTAAAAATAATTAGTTATCCTCAATTAAAACAATGAGTTATTATCAATTAAAAATAAAGAGTTATTATCAATTAAAAATAAAGAGTTATTTTCAATTAAAAATAATGTTTTATCAATTAAAAATAATAAGTTACTATCAATTAAAAATTATAAGTTATTATAAATTAAAAATAATTAGCTATTATTAATTTGAAATAATTATTTATTATTAATTAAAAATAATTATTTATTATTAATTAAAAATAATTTGCTATTATATTAATTAAAAATAATTTGCTATTATTAATTAAAAATAATTTGCTATTATTAATTAAAAATAATTTGCTATTATTAATTAAAAATAATTTACTATTAGTAATTAAAAATAATTAGATATTAATTAAAATTATTAAACATATAACAACCCTTTTCCTTTTTTTCTTTCATATCCCTTTTAGCACAGAACGCAGGGCTGTACCTTGTAGAAGCTTCTCTCTTTTTGGTGTTAGAATAAACTGGGAAAGTACGGTTCTATGAGTGGTAAAATTACAGTACATTTTGGTTTTCCCCAATTTTTGAAGTGAAACTTTTTTGCTCTCGAGAGTGAATGAGAAATTTGCCCACTTTTGCGTAACAGTGAAAAAGCGAACGGAAGTAGTCTGCCCCCCCTTCCCATCCCCCCGAGTCGTCACCATGATGACAGGATAGCAAGTTGGGAGGAAAAGGGGGAGCCTGGACACCACGTGACTTGCGTCATATTCGCGAAAAAGTTGGATGATTGCTCACTTCTTCGATTGGTCAACTTGCCCATCTTCCTAATGGGGATCATTTTCCCCCAGACCCGGGAACATCTATCAACGGTTGTATGAGATGCACTGACATTACGGTGTAGACAAAATAGTTCTCGCAGAAAAAGCGTTCTTTTTTGAAATATTTTCTTAGATTGTTTGCTACATTGCGATGTTTTCGGCGGTTAATTTGACTTTTATTTGTGTTGAATTATTATATTATTTCTAGTCAGAATGCCTAAATCAAATGCACAAAAAGAGCTTCGTGAAAGAAAGAAAAAGAAAAACTTGCAGCAAGTCCAGTCGAAAAAGTGACAAAAAGAGAAACAGAAAAATATTGCAAATTCATTAAGTGCTACTGCCAAATCTCCATCAGAGTACATGAGAGAATATCGAGCACTGAAAAAAAACCCACTGCAAAATACTCTCTTAATGCTCAGTTTAAGGGATGCTATTGAGACTCTTCTAATGAGAGCACAGATTAATTCGGACTTAATGAACCACCCTGTGCCATTAACTACAGAGCCCTCGACAAGTCTAGTGCGTTTTGAAACTGATGCATGTAAATCAACAATAAATTCTATCTTACGTTACAAAGACTATGATTCCTATAAAAATGCTCACAAAGATATTCAAAAGCGATTCGTTGATAATCGTTCATTTTATGATAGATTCTGGTTTAGAGATGATTTGAGAACGTCTGTTGCTGAGCACAAAAATATTTTACCGGAAATTAATTTAGAAGACACACATTAAAGCATGCTACAATTGTCAACAAAGTTTAAATAGAAAAGTATACCAAATTTATCAAAATATAATGGTTTTGTATATCCGGAAATTCCAGGACATCTTTCTACTTTGGACTTGACATCAGAAAGACTCATTTCGCCACGAATACCTTTCATGCAAATTAGGCGTCTGAGACATGTACTTGGTCAATTTGGAATATTAGGGTAAATAATCAATGTTCCAACGTCACCAAAGAAGTTTCACTTCTATCGCGTGGCGTTCCACGCAACATTTATAACATATATTTGTTCTCTATGATAGTTTTATGCATAAGTCCTTCTACTAATATGCTTCTGAAATCTTAGTTTTTGTTTTACCTCAATTTTTTAATATAAAACACAAGTGTTCCTAATGCAGATGTCTAGTAAAAAATCGTAAAATTTAAAAAACAATGGCCTTCAGCTAAATTTACGAAATCCGGAGAACGGATCACAATCAATCTCACGAGTGCAGTCGGCACTCGCTTATATTCGAGTGTGAAAATTAAAGCAGTATAAAATACGGCTCTGCTCGAATTATCTCGAGTATGTATAGTTTGGCCTGTTTAGTGCTCTCGAATTAGCTCGAGCGCACACGTTAAAGGGTTAAGAATGAAATTGAAACCGACCTCTATATTAATTATGCAAGAATAAAACGTGTTTATCAAAATATTTATTAAATCTAGAAATATCTCAGACCACACTTAACCGAAACATCTGCACGTGAACCCCAATACCTAAGGTCACTTACACTGAGATAGGCACTGTAGGCCTTGGCCTTCATGGGCTTTTGCGCCAATAAGTTCAGTTCAGAATTATCTCATTTAGTGCGGCTGCACTCAGTGCTGATTCTACAGAACGATTAATAATTTGATAACAAAAATTTCAGTTGGTACTGATCGATTCGCTGTTACGCGGATAAGAAAAAGATTTTACAACAAAATATATTCCCGCCAAAATTTCCCAGGGGGTCACAGGGGTGTTAAATTTCTCTAGGGGTCAGAAAATATAAAATTTTCAAACAGGTATAATTTCTTTAAATTTAAGTTAAATAATTCGAATCTTTTACACATTACTTATAAAGGAATGGGGCTTCAGAAAAGTATAAAATGTTTAAAATATAATCATAATTTTAAAAATTATAAGCATATGAAAATAAGAAACTTTTCTATAAGAAATATTTATTAAGTTTTACGTCGCGCATAATATTTTCGAAAAGAGTAGAATTAATTACTAGCTATAAGTTGATTTATAAAGACAAATGTATTCTTAATACTTTGTAGCTACATTTATATAAATAGAATAATAACTTACATATTTTAATAAATAAAAAAATACATTTTTAAAAAATATTTAAAAAATTGCAATATTTTACAAATATTTTGAAATACAAAAGATATATAATACTAAAATTAGGTAGGGTTTAAAGAGTATGATGCATTGTATAATTAATTCTATAAAGTTTTATACATCAGAGGATAATATTTTAGAAAATAGCATGCACAAAGCAAAAAATACTTAATATTTATTATAGAATTTTCATATGCTTATGACTTTTAAAATTATTATTATATTTTAAACATTTTATACTTTTCTGAAGCCCCATTCTATTTTAAATAATATGTAAAAGATTCGAATCATTTAATTTAAATTTAAAAGAATTATACCCGTTTGAAGATCGTTTACATTTTCAGACCTCTAGAAAAATTTAACACCCCTGAGACTCCATAAATGACTTCAAAACCTAAGATAGCGTTTCTCAAACTGTGGAGTGCCCCTTAGGGGGACGAGCATATGGAAAAGTCGAAAACAAAAGATTATTTCAGAAAATTATTAATTTATGAAAAGTAAGCAAACAAAATACATTCTGACATAAGGAAAAATAAAATACACATTTACACTGATATAAACCACTTATAAATGTATCAGTACTGCACAATGTATTTAATAATACTAAGTTAAGAAAAAAGTTTAAAAATTACCAGTGACTCCATGGGCTTTTCATATAAAAAACGATATCCAAAAATTAATATTTATCTTTATAATTCGTACAGTTTATAATAAATACAAAAACTGCCAGTTAAAAGTTATGCAAATCGCTCCCCAAAGTCATCGTTTTCTACGTTGGCGCGCCTATGTTATGTATGGAAAGGGGGGGAGCAAAAAGAAATAATTAAGAAAATCCTTCACAGACACTATCAATGTACTTTAAAAAATCAATGTACTTTTATCAATGTACTACTAAAGCCTTCGAAATAATTTTTTGGATAGCAGTGCACAGAAAAGATCATACTTCGGAAAGACGTATATATACGTCCGCGCAATTACCGTTTTGATTAGCCAGACGCTTATATACGTCGGTGGCACGTAAAAAGTTGAAATGGTGTTGTAACTTTGGCGTCAAAATATAGAATTATTCAATTCAATACTATCTTATTGTAAGGAGGGAGGGGGCGTGATGGAAATTATGACTGAATATTGGATTGCTAATATTCAGAGTTTGAGACGCACTGACCTAAGAGCATTGTACACCAGTGGCGCACACAAGGAGGGGGGGGAGGTGTCCTGGGAGTCCGGACCCCCCTCCCAAAGCCCTTGATTTTTTTCCGACTGATTATAATTCTATGTATATAGTACGTAAAATTTAATTAATTACTTGTTATTAATGATTAGTTTTATGAATTAATGCTAATTATTTATTCAAAAATTAGTTTTTTACTGTGTTTTGTTCCCGAAAATCGACAAAACCAAAAGGAGCATGATACAAGAATGGTGAACTTTCGACCCCGGACTCCTTCCTTGAAGAATTCCTGTGTGCGCTACTGAGTCATACTAAGTGGTCAACGTTTTCAACAGAACCGCAAAGACAACTGGGTATAGTTTTTAATATTAAAAGATGTTAATTATCAATCAATCAATCAAATGACCATCTACAGAATATACATAACCAAAAATTCTCTGTTGATGCAGTTTAAATACTAACAAAAAAAAAAAATCATAATAAACAGACACAAAAAAAATGCATTCTGTGAGTTACACAAAACATCTGGTTGTTTTTATTTATAATCCAAATAAAAAAAATTGGATGCTTATATTAATACATTGTTGGACTTAAGATAAAGATTCGATGAGTTTCAAAAAACAACAACCAATAAGCCATTAGAAAAAAGTTATTTTGTAAACATTGATATTCAATGTTGATAGAAGATACAGTAGATAGGGTTTTTTAGAGAGTTTCAGTTCTTGTTTAAGAATAAACTTAATCAAAAGTTTCTAAAAATATCTTAAAATCTAGCATGATTTTTTTTTCGAGAAATGCAAAAAAGTAGTTCTTGGAGGGGAGATGTAAAGTTTTTGAAGCAAAAAATGAAGAAATTCACTTCTGAGAGCATTGACTTTGCTTTGCTAAATGTGCGATAAAAATAAAATACTTAGAAATACCAGACAGAGTTATCTTTAGTTATAAAACAAAAATAAAAAAGGGAAAAATAAAATGCCTATTTTCGGAACTTGAAACTTATTATTTTATGAAGTGATAGAAATTGTTTTATTTCTAAACGTAAAAAAGTTGTATGAATTCAGAAGCATGAAAGGCTGGTTAAGAAATTCAAATTTTTTATAAATTTGTTACTTTAATCTTACTATTTTAGACAAAATTTTATTTGACTTAATGCAGCGTTTCTCAAACTGTGGTACGTACTCCTATAGGATGGCGTGATAATCCTACCATGGGTGCGCAAGCATATTGAAAAGTCGAAAATTAAAGATTTAGAAAAATTATTAATTTACTGAAAGAAAGCAAAACAAGATACATTCTGACATAATAAAAAATAAAATACATAATTGCACTGATATAATATACATGTGGCATGCAGCCAAAAGCAACGCAGTCTCCGCGCGCAGGCGCATTGAATGGAAACTAGAACTGAAACTTGTGAATTAGTGGAAGAGAAACAAAAAACTCAAAGACATTAGAGAGAGAAAAGAGAACGCGAGAGGTGCGCGAGCAGGCGTTACCTTCTGAATATCATCGTCAAACTTATCTGTAAAAACTACCTTTTTAATTAATTTTTGTTTAATGTTAAAATAAAATAGAAGAAAGACCAACGTCTTGGACCCCTTGTTGTCTCCCACAAATTATGGGGGCTCAGCCGGGATCGACAAAATTTCGATTTTGAACCAAAGTCTGGACAATGAACAACAGCGTCCGTGAAGGAGACGCTCCGCCATTTTTCGGAAACTTCGTTCAACCTGTGTAGAGGTTGAATTTTTCAACTTCATTCCGCCTGTGTAGAGGTCGGAACAAATAACAAAATAACCTGTGTAAAGGTATTTTTTTCAACGAACCATCGACAAATATTCCGCCTGTGTAGAGGTTGGAAAACCCATCGACGAAAATTCCGCCTGTGTAGAGGTTGGAACCACTCACAAACACCTGCGAAGAGGTGTCCATTCGAACAATTTCAAGAACTATTTTTCATCTAACGATATAACCTGCGAAGAGGTGAAATCAGTGGAATCAACGTTTTTATTGGATACATCGTACGTGCGAGCAACAAGGGAGCCAGAAAAAAAAAAAAAAGGTAGGATCTTTCTAAATTTTTATAAAATGTATAAAAACGCTCTTAAAGAGGATCTCATAAGAGTTGTTGAGGAGCTAGACGGTTCTGTGGAAAGAACTGACACTATAGTTAAACTAAAGACTAAAATTGAGAACAGTAGTACATTTGAAAGTGATCCAGATTTCGTTAAAACTTTAATTCAAAACTGTATAGATGAGAGAGTATCGCAAAACGAAAGAGAGGTAACTTCAGAACAAAAAATTGAGCTCGCGAAACTTCAGTTAGCAAAATTAGAAAAAGAAATCGAACTTCAATTAGCTAAAAATAAAGCATTAAGTTTAAATCCTGCAGCTAAAGTCGAAGAAAAACAGTTCGAAACTAACATAGAAAATATGATAAAAGTATAAAAACTTTATCTCTTCCTGTTCCCACCAGATCTGAAAATTTTTAATCTGTTCTTCCAATCATTAGAACGCGCATTTTTAACCAAGAAAATAAATGACGAATATAAATCTGAAATTTTAATAAATCTTCTGGGCGAAAGAGCTCATAACGTCTTACTGTATATTAAAGAAGAGAATTAAATGACTATGAAAACTAAAATCTATAGTACTCAGAGAATTCCAATTAACCCCTCGCGAGTGTTTAAACTCACTTAAAAATGCTGTAAAATCATCAGGCGAGACATACATCCAATTTGCTGC
The DNA here is from genome assembly GCA_019973935.1 of Trichonephila clavipes. NCBI lineage: Eukaryota > Metazoa > Arthropoda > Arachnida > Araneae > Nephilidae > Trichonephila > Trichonephila clavipes. The sequence continues at coordinate 15,462 of BMAU01001885.1, read as the reverse complement.
AAGATTGACGGCAAACTTCCAATATTATTGTTCGTTAAGAAAAGTTAATTCCTTTGAATCTCTATGTGATCTTATAATTTCTGATAAATTATTTGAAACTTTAAATAAAAGGAAACTGCAACTCATATTGGCATTCGAGAGCAGAAGATTGGTTTAGGCCTATTGATTTAGCTAAAGAGTGCGATATTTATATTTCATCTAGAAGCGGATCACATAAAGAAATTCCTATTACTTATGGATATACCCAAGACCCCTTTAAAATAGATCACAAAACTTTAAACCAAAGGTTAAAGAGAACTATCCCCAATATCATGAAAGAGAAATAAAAATTGCTATATATGCGGTGATTCATCTCATTACGCAAGAGACTGTGAGAAGCGTTTTAAACCTAAAGAATCTAATGATCACATCCATAATAAAATAAACGTGAATACTTTGAAAATCGAGAGCGAAAAACAAAATAGCGATGAATGCACAAATCTTCAATACGTAAGCATTTTTGTGGAAAATCAGCCCGTAACAGCATTGATTGATTCAGGTTGCCAGATCCCAGTTTTAAATTCCTCACTAATTAGAGTGCAAACACCTTCCGAAGAAATCATAACATTAAGTTCATGTTTTGGCGAACAGTGTATGGTAGAAGTTAAACCCATAAATATTTCTCTTAATCAACACTCTACTAGCTTAAGTGTGAGAACGGCAATATCACCGACCTTGACCGAAGAATTTATTATACATCCCAGTGTATATTCTGAAATAAAAAAACTAGGCCACGCAAAGAGCGATGTTTTATTGAATGAAAGTGAATCCTCTTTAGGTGCTCATGCTTATGCTTATTCTAGTGCTATTTCTTTTCCAAATGTTTCTGTTTCAAATGTGATAGAAAACTCTAGTTATGATTTGCCATATGTTAAGAACTTTAATACTAGAAATGATTCGAGTTCTCTAATTAAGGATTATAAATGTAATAAAATTCAGAGTACTAAGTTAAAATTGAGTATTGTAAGAGAAAAATGTTTTGATATAGTATTGTGTAAGAAAGCCAATGGTGCCATGAAAACAAGTTCCGTGGAATTTATCTCCCGCTCACCTAACCCTTTACCTATGAAGAGTAAACATCATCGGTTTGTGTTGCTCCGAAGGATCTTTGAGCCTTGGCAGTGGAAACGAAGGAAGAAGAGAAATCGTTTTGAACAGACGTCCAGAACTCTACAGAGGAAAATATCGATGCGTTCAACCAAAGATCAACTTGTTGAAAAAGATGTTCTTATGTCTGTGAAACAATGTTTTCCTGTGGAACCTTCCGGATGTCGAAGAGGTGCCTTCACATGATGGAGAAACTGTCTAGTTCAACAAAATTTTGATATGTTAAATCTTTGTATATTTGTCGTTTAGTCCTTGTCTGTTCCGTTTTTTTTTTTTTTGTATGTTTCAGATTCTCCTCTGGTCTCCATGGAAATACCGCTGCGGACAGCGTACGGTCAGAATGGCCGTTGTGGCATGCAGCCAAAAGCAACGCAGTCTCCGCGCGCAGGCGCATTGAATGGAAACTAGAACTGAAACTTGTAAATTAGTGGAAGAGAAACAAAAAACTCAAAGACATTAGAGAGAGAAAAGAGAACACGAGAGGTGCGCGAGCAGGCGTTACCTTCTGAATATCATCGTCAAACTTATCTGTAAAAACTACCTTTTTAATTAATTTTTGTTTAATGTTAAAATAAAATAGAAGAAAGACCAACGTCTTGGACCCCTTGTTGTCTCCCACATACATATAATTGTATCAGTACTGCACGATGTATTTGATCACTAATTCATCAATACTGAGTTAGAACAAGTTTAATAATTATTAGTGACTCCAAGAGCTTATCATATACAAAACTTAATACGTATATTTATAGTGTGTACGGTTTATATAATTAAAGTCACATTGTTGCTTTTTACGTCAAAGACCTGTCAATTTAAGCTCATTTTAGGCCCTAGTTGCAGAAGATCTACGGGCCTCCTGGGCCTTGAAGGATCGAAATTTATAAATAGAAAATGTGTTTAAATTTATAAATAGAAAATGTGTTTAAGTCCAGCTTATCCGAGCCCTTCTGGGCCTCTCCGGTATAGTTATGTCCTAAGTTATTGTAACGTTAGCTTAAGTTTTACATATTCCATAACAAAGCCAACATAATTTCGCCAGTTGTAAAATTTTAATTTCGAATGTATTTTTACAAAGTGTCAAAATTCATTCAGCAATCAAAGATCATTAAAAGTATACAGTGTGTGTAGGTATATCCTTATAGAAAATATAGATATTAATATTAATCCTCATAGCAAATTAAGTAATCACATGTTCTTGCTTATCACTCATCATCGCAATTATCACTCATTAACGCAATTATCACTCATTAACGCAATTATCACCCATTAACGCAATTATAACTCATTAAAGCAATTATAACTCATTAGTGCAATTATCACTCATTACTGAGTTAACAGCAAGTTGATTGCGATTTTTCTTGTTAGATATTTTAATTAATGGCTAGTTTTCAAAGAGATTTACTATGATTATTTAAATAATTGAAGAATTGTTTTTTTAAGGAAAAGTTCCTCAGCATTTAGTTTTATGATTTTGTTTTCAAACTTTCTTTTTATGTAACGCCAGTGGCCCACACAATGAGGGGGTAGAGGTCCACGGGTCCGGACCACCTCCCGCCCCCAAAGCCCTTGAATTTTTTTGATTAATGATAATCATACGTAAAATTTAATTAGGTATTTGTTATTAACAATTTATTTTATTGATTAATGTTAGTTATTGATTCAATAATTTATGTTTTACTGTTTTTTGTTCTAAAATTCAAAAGAATATTTTTGGCGGTATATTGAGGTATAATACGACAATGGTGGACTTTCGAGAAACCCTTAGACTTTTGAGGGCCACTGTGTTAAACACAAGCGCTAAAGTTTACATTGTTATGTGGATTTAGTAGATAATACAGATAAGAAAAATGAAAATTAAGTTGGCATATTTCTACACAAGATCATTATTGAATTGAAATAACGACTTATATTTGCATACTAAGAATTTTCCAGACTTCTACGAAGTTTTGGAAATCAATTAAGTTCAGAGAGCAAAGCATTATCCTGGGAGAAACAAATATAAAGAAAAAGTGTTTAGATAAGGGTTGTTGAAATGAGAGAATTTTTATTGAGAGTTGATATGAGAATGAGATTGTTATTTTAAAAGTATGAACTAAACCCTATACATTCACGCACATGATGTGCATCACGTATTCGTATAAATGATGCATTCACGTCATCATTCTTCAAAGTTCACGCAAAAAAGAAAATACTCTTTTATGATTAATTTAAAATAATGAAATTGGGACATACTCATTTTTAATAAATTGTTTTAAATAAACTATTCTCTGCAGTATGAGAACAAATCCAATTGTTTTTATAAAGATTTCTCGGATACATTAGTATTGGAAATACTTGTTAGAAAGCCAGTTTTGATTAATAGTAATATCCATTTTAATATACATCACTTATTGATATTTAATTTTAATTTTACAGAAATATGCCAAAAGTCAGGGAAGAGCAATCATTTTAGTCGAGGACCACATTGTAGAAGCGGCTAAAACCGGAGGGCCGCACCTTTTTTAAAATGATTGCATTTATTAGTCAACTTTGAATCTCAGAAAAAGGTATAAATTATATCGTAAAAATCAATATGTTAAATAAAATAATGGCAGTTTTATTCAATTTATAGATTGCGCTGATTTCGAATCATCTATAACAGAAAGAACATTTAATTTTAGAATCAATTTAATGAGACAAATGCACCCTATATCACACTTTCATACAATTTTTTTTAACACACTTTCATAAGTTTCACTTGTATGTTACGGAATCTTTGAACTCGATTTTTACCCACTTTAAAAAGTCATATTAATTCGAAATTTTGCTCACTTGTCAAGGACCGATGATAATACAATAATTTTATAATTTTGTTCCAATTTCCTGAACAGGAAATCAGGAATAAATGATTTCCAGATTTGGCGACTAATTTTATAAACCGCTTCCAGATTTGGTGACTTATAGCATATATCATTTTCAGAATTGGCGACTAATTCCAGATCCCATTTTCAAATTTGGCGAGTAAAACATTAAGAGTAATCCTAAGAGCTAAAACGTTTTCTTGCGTCAGCAATTTCTTATCATAACATAAGCAATTGTCCAGTCTTTCTGAAAATGGAAATAAAAAAAAAAAAGACTCGTGCATGTGAAAAAAAAATTGTTCTAACGCAGGGATGGACAAACTTTTTCGATCACGGGCCAAAAATTGAAAAAAAAAAGTGTATTAATAAATGATAGTTTAAAAAACTAAAAATACATGCTTTTATTGTAGATCGGACCAAAAAATGAAAAATAAAATATAGTTTAAAAAACTAAAAAACACGATTTTATGGGTTTTTAATCGAATTAAAAAGTAAAAAAAAATCTTAATGTAAGAATAAAATGATTTACGAGAAAATTAATGTCATTGTGTGGTAAAAGCGTGGGGTGCTTTGTACTACCTTTTTACACTAAGTCAACATTTCAGAGAATAGAACTAAATTAGTAAGAAATTATAACAACTTATATAAAGCACCTCACGCTTTTACCCCAATGATATTAATTTTTTCGTAAATCATTTTATTCTTATATTAAGAATTATTATTTTTTTTACTTTTTAGTTCGATTAACCATAAAAAGCGTTTTTTAATTTTTTTAAACTATACTTTATTTGAAATCATGAACGAGATCGTTCGTTGAAAGTCTCATCCCAAACAACAAGTTAATATAAGCCAACTTGCACCTGTGTTTACCCTTGTTGATACTCGCAGAAGGAAAACTTTGCTCACAATGATACTTAAGTCGACTCAAACATAGATAACGTTTTCTGTCAATTTAGTTTTCTGACTGTCTTGGCGAGCTGCATGTGGCCCGCAGGCCACTATTTGTCCACACACTCCTGTTATAAGTAAATAAAATATGTAAATTTATTTTATTTTACATGAAGAACAACACAATTAATTAACCCCCTGATGATCACGTGATTGTTTCCTGTTAAGCCTAAATTTATTTAAAAATTCATATAAAATCATCATTGTAATAAAAAATACACCAAAAAAACTTTATAATTAATAATCATTTCAAATTCCTTAAGTTTAGAATTAAGATCACACCGGTGTAATCACGGGCAAAATGCAATCTCACATATGATACCGTGTTCCCTGAAGTGATAACATGTATGTGATCATGGTCTTTCACAGGTTACATATATGCCAAAAAACTACGTTTGGGTGAGCTTCAGCTCCGATTTGCATACTAATCTACACTATTAAAATTCGTAAGTAAACAAACGTATCTATGTATGGGATCCTATCTTCTCACGAACCGCACACAACGCAGAAACTCGCTGTAGGTACCAAAAAAATGGGAATGACCCGAGGAATCCATTTTGACTATTTATATTCCAATATTCCAATTAGTTAAAAAGATATTAATTAAAAATTTTAAAACGCATAATTAGTGCCATTTTTCACCGCCAGGATCCAAGTTCAAAAATCTCGGAACTTTTTTTTTCAGACGTTTTTAAAACGCGATCTAATTTTGAGTAATTTTTTAAAAGAAAATCGTAAGAAAATAAGTTTTGAGAATGATTTCTTAAAACTATTCGGTTGAAGAGACCAACGTATACTATTTCCACGTGCAGAAACTCGGTTGATTACATTCACATTAGTTCTCTTACATTTTACAGTTACTAATTAGTTAGAGTTAAATAGTTAGATAATACTAGTAGAGTAATAATAGTTGTGAGAGTTAAATAACTACATATATATATTTTTGCGCGTTATGAAAATAATCTACATTAAATGAAGAAATAAAAATGAATCGTATTTGCGATCAAAAACTTGATTTTTTAATATTTACGGTAGATTAGGGTTCGTAGCCCGGGATCCCGGTTTTTCTTCCATTCCCGGGATTAAAATAACAAATTCTGGAATTCAGTAGAGCACACAGGAATTTTTCAAGGGGAGGGGAGGAGCACGGTCGAAAGTTCTCTATTCGCGTATCATGCTCCAATACGCCGCCAAACATTTTCTTTTGATTTTTTCGATTTTCGGGAACCATGAACAATAAAAAATGAGTTATTGAATGAATAATTAGCATTAATTAATAAAATTAATTATTGAATGAATAATTAGCACTAATTAATAAATTTAATTATTGAATGAATACTTAGCAAGAATCAATAAATTTAATTATTCAATGAATACTTAGCATTAATTAATAAAATTAATTATTGAATGAATTATTATAATCAATTAATAAAATTAATTATTAAATGAATAATTATAATTAATTTAAAAAAATTAATTATTGGATTAATAATTATACTTAATTCATAAATTTAATTATTGAATTAATAATTATACTTAATTAATAAAATTAATTATTGAAGGAATTAGCAATATTTAATAAAAATTATTTAATGGATAATTAGCAATAATTAATAAAATTAATTATTTAATGGATAATTAGCAATAATTAATATGATTAATTATTAATAACAAATACTTCATTACATTTTACGTACTATATACAAAGAATTATAATCAATCAGAAAAAAAACAAGGGCTTTGGGGGCGGGGTCCGAACCCAACGACACTCCCCCCCCCATCCCCTTGTGTGTGCCACTCCTTGGATTTAATTTTTGTCTTAGTTATACTTTAAAAAAATTTTCTGAGAATTTGATTTTCTGAAAAGTTATATTTCTTTTAAAAAAACATGTACGTAAAGTACCAACAAAAACAACTGCTGAAACTCTCTACCTTTAAAATCGTGTAATCTGTGTTTACAGCAGATATAGCAATACATTTTATGCTAAAGAAGCTTAAAGATGCAAACAGTGCTTTAAAAATTATAAGCAGCTCTCATTTCTCGTATGAGACAACGTCTCACAGATCTAAGTGGCTTATTGCAATACTTACACAATGATATAAGTCACGTCTCAGGAATGAAATTTGTCACAGTTCCTTCTTCCATCAAATGCCGTATATTCATAGTAGTCCTGCTTCAGAGAAAAGACGCTTCAAATCCAACTGCTTTACCAACATTCCATGCAACATGGTCTATTACACTGACCTCAAAAAGTTAAGGTACAACATGTTTTTCGAAGCTCACCATAAAAAAAAAATGGCAGTAACAATAAATGCATAGTATACATGAATGATAATAATGAACTTTAAAAACATTAATGCAAAAACGATTGCTACCACTTTTATTTTATAGAAAAGAACGTATATTTATGAGTGAGAGAAAAATGTGCAAATATCAAGCTTTCGTACTTTTGTGTGTAAGTTGTGTTGATTTTCAACAGTTTCGGTGACAACAGAGTTTAGAAAATGTCTCAGAGACGTCGTTTACCCAATTCGTTAAGGTGGTGGGCAGTTGGATGGATGGAAATGGGATTGTCGCAGACTGATGCTGCTAGACGTCTCAATGTGTCTCGTAGTGTTGTTCAGAGACTTTGGGATCAATACCAATCCGAAGATTCTGTGTCCAGAAGACCTGTTCCAGGCCGACCACGAGCTACAACACCTGCAGAAGACCGTTTTCTAGCTCTTTCGGCACGAAGGAGAAGAACCACTACTGTGCCGCAGCTCGTTGCAGACCACTTTCAAGCATCAGGAAGAAGAATCTCCGCTACTACGGTGCGAAATCGTCTTCACAATGCAGGTCTGTATGCAAGAAGACCAGTTGTGTGCGTTCCCCTCAACGGACGACAGCGAAGGAACCATGCTGGGCAAAGAGAGAACATGTTTCTTGGACGCAGCAACAATGGGCTTCTGTGCTGTTCACAGACGAGTCCAGATTTACAATGGAGAGTGATTCAGGGCGTCTACTGATCTGGAGGGAACAGCGCACTAGATACCATCAATCCAACACTGTTGAAAGACACAGTTATAGAGGTGGTGGAATCCTGGTTTGGGCAGGGATCTCACTCGGTGGCCACACTGACCTGCATGTTCTATGGAAGAACCGTAACTGGTCTTAGATATCGGGATGAGATCCTTGATCCATATGTCCGTCCATATGCTGCTGCTATTGGTAACGACTTCATTCTGATGGATGATAATGCACCACCTCACCGAGCTCGAATTGTTGAGGAGTATCTGGAGGATCACGGTTTGGAACGAATGGAATGGCCAGCTCGATCTCAGACCTGAATCGATAGAACATCTTTGGGACTATCTTGGCAGAGAGGTTGTTGCTTTAAATCCTCCTCCAAGGTCGTTACATGAGCTGAAACAAGGCTTACTCTGTGTCTGGTCTTCGCTTCCTATTCCGGTGTCCGACAACAATAAACAGCATGGGAAATCGATGCCGCCAATGCATTCAAGTTGAGGTGGACACATTCCTTATTAGAACCCATTTTTTGTATTGTTTTTATGCCATTTTACCACATAACACTGTGATGTGCTGTTTTTCTCCAAGAATGGACTTTTCCTCAGAGATTGCTTTTTTGTTATAAATCGTTTTTGCAATACACTTATACAAATTTCTATGACGCATTCAATAAAAAACTATTTAATGCACATATCCTCCCAAATTTTTTGTTTCTACATTCATTCATTTGCAAATTAGACACAAAAACCCGGTTGTACCTTAACTTTTTGAGGCCAGTGTATTTCAAATAAGGTAACACTTGAAATAGATTCACTTTCCGATTCAAAAACTGAATCAATTTGAGCACAAAACAATTAAATGTAGCAGAAGAACTAGATAAAGTTATCGGAGGGTGCACTAACGCAGCCAATTAGATTTGAAACACTGTCATCAAAAATTCAAAAAGAAATACGTCTTTTCGAAAAGGGAGAGACGCGGTGATAACCTGGAGCGAACCTATTTCTATTGAATGGCGATAAAGCCTATTAGTGTAGAATCTGAATATTTTTTCTGCAGGACAATTTTTAACAAAATTAAGAAGCTGTTAAGTGATGAAACGCTGGATAAGTTGTAGTTTTTAAAAGTTTATTTACAAAAACACAAGAAATAAAGAAATGTTTTTTTTTTAAATTTTATTATGTACTATTTTTATTTATTTATTGTGATAAATTTGGTTTTAATTTGTTTCAATAAATAATGATATCGAAACAATTTTTTTTAATTATGTTTTCAATTTTATTATGTAAATTCACGTATGGTATAATGTGTAAGTATTTTTCATAAATAGTCCAATCCTAATCCCAGGATTAGGATAATATAATCCCGGGATTTGTGGATAGTATAATCCCGAAATTGAAAATATAACACGGGATTGTAAACCATACAGTAGATTCTGCCAAACTCAGACTAGTGTTGAGAGAGAGTAAAAGTAAAAGAGCTAAATCTCAAAAGAGATTTATTTTCCCACTTTAGTCTGTTATACATGATTCTACGCTCTTCGTTAAAAGGAAGAACTGAAATGTTTTTTATGTGAAGTAGAAGTAGTGTAAGAAGTAGTTACATTTGCATAAAAATCATGTCATCTCTACGGAAGGCAATTTTAAACTAAAATAGCAGTTAAAGAATATTTTCTCAAAGAGGATTAGTTGAAGAACCCGAATAGTACCTGTTACAACGTGAGAACCTGATCTCAGCATGCTGAATGTGTATCAACGCCCCTCTACACGATAGCTCTTTAGTGGCATCAAGATTCGAACTTTCTATTCGACAGTTAGCGATCATGACCTCTCTCGGCTACCAAGATCACGAGTGCGAAAGTGCGAGTGTTACATCAACCTCGCGCTATAAAGTAACACGAGAGCTATTGGCGACGGACCTCATAATTTTAAAACTTGGTCAAGTTACGAGAACGACACCGAGCTGGTATTGCTCTCCAAAATATCACACCATGCCAACAGGAGGACTTTGAGTTCGACAGATTTAATGTGCACCAGGCGGTACTGGCACGAGAAATCGAGCCCACGACACGCCAGCCACGAGTTTTGCTACCATAACAACTGGCTACTGTTGCCACGGGTTCGAACACAATGTTAATCCCAAAAATGTGTTTACTTTCCACCTCAAACTCAAATTGCCGCAAAGATTTAAGGTCATTTTTCAAAGAAACTTCAATCTATATATTCGTCTTTTTGCAGGTGTTACAGGTCCGCATTCAAATCGATGCACTTAGTAGATTTCAGAAAAGTAGAATTTGTACAAGAGGGTTAATATATTCTGGAATACGGAGGTTCACACGCTTGCTTATCCTTTAATCCTTTGACCCGTGAACTTTAAGTTTGAAATAATATTTTCTTAAGACAACCATGAACTTTATCGTATCAGTAGTTTCTAAGATTTTATAAATGAAATTCTAAAAGCAATTTAAAATTCCAGAAATAGCTCCCTTTATTTCAAGATGGGGACGCAATTTCAAGTACAAAACAATAACGACATAATGCAAAACAATAAAATAATATAATTTATAATTTCAGAAAGGAACAATTCAACTTGGTTTGACTTGACTATCATCGGCCATGTGGTTGAGACTATGACGCTGAATCACATATCGTCGGCTTCTAATTATCAGAATGCGTAACTCCTGAAAGGAACTAAATTTGGTATTGAGTGCTACGCCAGGCACTGTTAGCGCAATTCCTTAATCGCGCCAAGCACATTCGTTATCCTCATGGCAACTACATTACCACACGATAAAAATCTCAAGGTAAATATATTGTAATGTTATCGCTCACACACACATTTTGGCGAACATAAACAACAACTGGGCGCGTACCACTGCCCCCATAACAAATTAACACCCCAGAAGGAATTACGCATTTTGATAGCTAGGCCGACGATATGTGAGGAACTAATATAAGTGTATATGTACATATATATAAACATTACATTAGAAATATTGCTCTGTACAATCCATTATTGATTGGATCTTCAATCGTAAAGTATATCAATAATTATGGCAAATAAATTTAATATAGTTATTGGCTCTTTAAAAAGAGCATTAATGAATTATACATTTTAAAATTTAAAAATTTTTTAACGCAAGCTGTCTAAAAAAATTCGTTTTACAGGATTTTATTTATGCTAAAGAAATTTATAAGCTTAGAGAACACAATTTAAAACAGTATTGAACTCGAGTAGATTTCGAATTCTTCATCTGTTTAAAAGATAGCTCCTGCATACTGAAGCTTGAGCAATGTATTAATTCGAAAAATTGTTTTGTGACTATTTATGACAGAACATAGAAGAAAACAATTTTTTAAACCATAAAACGCTACTTTATAATGACTTTGTGAAGATTTCTTACGTCAGGTATTTAAATACGCGGAGCACATGTGCCTCATCAGTACATAAGTTGCGGCCCGCCGAGGACACTTCTTGAAAAAATTTTAAACATCGAGTTTTTCTTTAAGGTTATTTTGTTTTCATTTACACCATAATTACTATAATTTTTGTTTTAATAGAAATGCTGTTTGATAACAGAATTTGCATTTCGATTAAAATATTTTTTTTTTTACATTTTAATAAAATTTTTCATTTCATTTTACTATAATAAAAATAAATTTTTTATTAAATTATTGAATACATTTATGCATAATGCTCAGTATGACAGTGTTTCTCAAACTGTGGGCGCGCCCTGGAGGAGCGCGATAACCTACGAGGGCGCGAGCATATCGAAAATAAAAGATTGCAAATAATTAATTTATATATACTGGAATGAATTAAAACAAAATACTTTTTCAGACATAATAAAAATGCCTTTAACTCTGATATAATTTATAGGCGCGCGATATTAAGTCAACAAAAATAAAAGCTTCTTCAATACCTAATTAGTTATCTTTGATCCTATAAAATATAAATAAGAAACTTTATTTGGAACACATATATTCCCATGATGAGAGATTTTTTACTACGCTTTCTGTTTAAACCTAACACACTACAACTCTTTCAGAGAAAAAACAGATTCCAGACGCAGAATCGAAAAATTTAGGGACATAAAAAATTCATCACTGCCATTATTCTTGAAAAAAATGCTGCACATTATATCGCCATTTGTAATCTTCGTTTAACCTTCTAAGTTATTGGTACAGTTAGTTATACCCCTCTCTTTATGTGTTTGTTTCTCATTTAGGGAAGTTGCCTTAAGTAATGTATTTCCTCTGTTGAGGCTTTTTTTGCAAAAAGACTTTTTATGATATTTGGAAAACCACGGAGAGGCACGCACACACACACACACTTTGTGAAGAGATTACTTGGCCAAGACTTATGGCTTTTACGAGTTTTCTATACATATGAAGCATAACTTTTGCCCGAAAACCGTTTTACACAATTGCATATAATCATAATGAACCACGCGCACAGCCGGAAGTGATCGCGCGGGACGCTGGAATTACGAAATCGTTAATTCTGGCAAAAAATTGTTTGTTTATTTGTCACCAAAGAAGAAAAATTGAAAAGTAGTTCCTTGAAAGTAGGTAAGTAAACTTTCTCATAATTAATTAAATTATTCACTGGAATCACGATTTGTATCGTCTACAATGGCAAATAATTACAAAAAAGGGATTAGGAGTGACTCAATAACCCCGCTCGACCGTGTATCAGGTGCTGCGCGCCTGCTCCCGGGTTGAAACATTTTTGAAATCTTTTTCGCTTTTTAATATTTAAAATAATACAGTTATTCTTCATCGGAATTTTATATTATTGTTCATTATTTAGCATCAAATAAATAGAAATGCTAATTCTGTGAGGCTTAAAATTACCATTCGCTTATAAACGCATAAGTATAATTTGTGAGCTGACCATTTTTAAAAAAATCATTTTAAATTTTGTAAGAAACATTGTCGAGCATTTAGCTTTGCGCTCCCTTACAATTCAGCTATTGCGTCAATAATGTTTTATTTTTCTTATAAATGGTTGTGCAAAGAGCGGGTGCTAAATCAGCCTTGCATACTTTTAATGTATCGGTGCTGCACAGAGTATTTATAACTTATTAATTAATACTAAATTAAGAACAAGTTTAATAAGTATTCAAAGACTTCCATAGGCTTGTCTTGTAAAGCAAAGTTTTTATAAGAAAAATGCTTATGATTAGAAATTTACCCTCTGAGTTCGTTTTTCTATATATTTAGCAGAATATCTATATTTTGTCTTCTGAGCAGCCACCGCATTTTGCAATATGTTCAATTTAAAAATTAGAGAAAGGAAAAATAACATAATAATTATCCTATTTAGTTTTTATATTATTTATTGCTTAAAAGTAGTATATAAAATTTTAATACTAATGTTACTAATTTGTATGGTTTATAATTAAAATCGCCTATTATAGCTTTAACGTCAAAGTGCATTATTACTGCATTCAGTACATTATTAATGTATATGGGGGGTGCGATAAAAATTCGTGATCGAAAAGGGGGCACCAGTATTGAAAGTTTGAGAAGCACTGCGAGTAAATACATTATTGTTGTACAGGGGCGACAAAAAATTATGATTGAAAATTGGGTCGCCAGTATTGAAAGTTTGAGAAACACTGCAGTATCAATAAAATCACGATTCATTGTGTGTGTACGCGACTTTTTCAGTTATCTTTCTTCTAACTTTAGAGTGTCCAATTAACAAGAAGATACCAGCGTGACGTCAGAGGCAGTCGTAGGTATATTTTAAAGTACTATAAAAACGCACGTTTTTAAACAAAGTGTAGTGTTTTCTGAATTGCTTCACGAATTAAGTGAATTTTAGTTTTTATTCATATGAAACTAAAAAAGCTATTTAATAAAAATATAATCAAACTTCAGGGACAACGAGTAAGACTAGATCAGTTGAATAGAAACATCGTCACCTTTCAAGAAAAGGAACTGTAATATTTTTTGTTTCTAAAAACCAGGAATAAAATATTATGTCCGATTCGTAAAAACTGTATCTCGGTTGCTAAGGAATACGAGGGCCATTCACGAAGCCTTTTTGAGAGGCCACACCTAGGTTTTCCAGGAGTTTTTACTTAAGCTGGTTGTAGGGGTTGTTCAGAGTAGTCTCCTCCAGCATCAATGCACTTTTGTGAGACGAATTTTTCACGGATTAAACGCCTCAAACCATTCATTTCTTGGAATTGATGAAAAAATGCATTTATAGCTCTTCTGAAGAAAAAAACTTTAAAGCTTAAAAAAATAACCATAACTCTCTCGTGTTTGAGATCTGGAAAATAAAGTGGATGCTTTTATCATTTTGATCTCTGTTTTTGTTTAAGAAATTCAACTGTTAATCCGGCTGTATGGGAAGATGCGCATTATCATGGTGAAGCGTGGTAGTCATCCTAAGCATTTGCTGTTACTGTCTTCAGAGTCACTTCCAACTTGATGGCCTGATCAATCCATGTATTTCTGAAGAGAGGGGTGTACAATACTTTTTTTCATTGCATCGATCTTTCATCGTTATCGGAGTGGGATTATCTTCGAAGTGCATGAGAAAGGGGTTGAATGATTAATGCAGGGCAACATGATCTCAAAGAGGTCTTAAATCCCATTAAAGGTTGGATGTTGAGCATTAGAGGATCAGTTTTTGCCATGGTTGGGGGGGAGTAGTTTTGAGAAATTAAGAGAAGTAATACTTAATTAAAGGAAAATTTTTAAAAAATATTGAAATTCAAAAATAAAAATTAAATGATTGTGGTCAATGGAAAAGAAGTTAAAGGAGTAAAAAATTAGAATGCTTAAGCTTATGTTGTCTGCGTTATTCGTGAAGAGAGTTTTGCTGTGTCGGCCGGCGCTCCCACCTAACCGGAGGCTAGCGAACGGCCGATAAATCATTGGGTGAGAAAACATTAACGTCGTTGCTGTTCCAGCCACGCTGGGGCTCTTGGCGACGGACCTCGTAATTTTAAACCATGGTCATGAGACGAGGAGACACCTGAGCAGGCACCCCCTCTCATAACTACCGCACCACACACAAGCGTGGAGGACACATTACTCGACAGGTTTAACGTGCATTGACCCCTACACGGCGGGTCTTCAGTGAGTACTGGGGATCAAATTCATGACACACCTGCCACAGGGATCAACTTGGCATGTTGAAGCGTCAAAAACTATATCTACGCGTTTTTATCACCCGTTACAATTTTAGAAAATAATGCGATGGCCATCAGCATTTGGCATATTTTTACTTTGACTCTGACAAGCAGCTGCTCTTTTGGTGGCTCAGTTAGATAATACTTAACAGCGAAAAGAAACTGCTCTTTTCATACGTAAATTCTTCATGAACAATTTTGTGTTTGACTGCGAATACAATGTTAGAAGTTCCTTCTGTATCGCATTTGGTAGTTACTACGATTATCATCCATTAACATTTTTCGTATGGCGAGACACATTACTCTGGATTGTATGCCGACCGCGGTTTCTTTGTCAGTTATTATGGCAAATAAATTTAATGTAGTTA